>PVJC01012385.1:0-39754 GCA_004026665.1 Murina feae
TTGGATGTCTGTATAATATTCTTTATTTCAGTCAGTGTACGCTTAATTTCTAGTTGGCCCTTTATCATATCCTTGAGGGTCTCATTAGATTCATTGAGAAGCTGACTAAATTTATCGGCGGTCTCACTAAATTTATCGGCAGTCTCTAGAAATTTCTTGAAAAACCTAATAACCGTGGTTTTGAACTCTATATCCTGTCATTTTCTTTCCTCCATTTCTGTCATTTGTGGCCTGTTTCTTTGTCTCCGCATTCTGGCTGGGTCCCTTGCTGAGTTAGCCACTTGGTTATGAGAGTCAGCTGTGTCTACAGTGGGAGAACTTCTGTGCTGGAGACACCCTTATGGTGCAAGAGTTGTTTCAGTGGGGCTTTTATGCTCACTGCATCTGCCCTGAGTGTTCCTTGTGGATCTGTTTTGTTTAGGTTAGTCCCACTCTGGCCACTGGGTGGGGCTGGCTCCTGTATCTTTAAGGAGGTGTTGAGTTAGCCTTTGCCTTAAGCTACTCAGTCTTTTATATGCAAAAGCCTCTGACACAGCTTGGGAGGGGCGGGGCCTCGGGGAGTCTGCAGGGCAGGGCGAAGCAAATAGCTATGGTGCTTCTCAGCCCTGCACTGAGAGACACCAGGTCTCTGTGTCCCACGGTAATTGCTGCAAGCAACACTGAGAGAAACCCGCTTTGGATTTCCTCCTGGTGCCAGTCAGTCCCCCCTCTCCGGGTGTCTGGGTCCTCAGAAACTCGCCTGGAACTGGAATTCAGAGCCGCTGGGAACATGTGGCTCTCTCCGTTTTGGAAAAGAACCGCGACCTCTGGCACCAGCCCTTTCCCCGAGCCCTGTGCGTGCACCTCCGTACCTCTGTACTTTGCTTCTGCCGCTCCTCTGAGTCTCAGACTCTTTTCTAGTTGTAGGATTTTCACTCAGCCAGCCTTCCTGTGGGTGCGAGTGGTGTCCGTGTGTTCTTTTCGTGGTTTTTCTGAAATAGTTTTTCACGGCTGCATTTACGGTGTTTACCTTATGCCGCCATCTTGCTGTTCTTTGCTCATTTTTAAATTGTGTCATTTGTCTTTTTTGTCACTGAACTGGAAGTTTTTTTATATATTCTGGATCTGAGGCCACTATCAGATACATTATTTTAAAATGTTTTCTTCCACTCTGGCTGGTTTGGCTAAGTGGATAGAGCATCGGCCTGGGGACTGAAGGGTCCCAGATTCGATTCCAGTCAAGGGCACATGCCCGGGTTGCGGGCTTGATTTCCAGTAGGGAGCGTGCAGGAAGCAGCCAATCAATGATTCTCATCATTAATGTTTCTATCTCTCTCTCTCTTTCCCTTCCTCTCTGAAATCAATATATATATATATATATATATATATATATATATATGTAAAAGTAAATAAATAAAAAATTTTTCCTCCCATTTTGTGGATTGTCTTTCACTTACTTGATAATGTCCTTCAATGTGCAAAACTTTTTATTATTTTGATGAAGTCCAATTTATCCATTTTTTATTTGGATACTTTTAGTATCATATCTAAGAAACCATTGCCAGATCCAAGGTCATAAAGATTTACTGATATATTTTCACTTAAGGGTTTTATAATTCTTTGTTTCTTTATTGATCTTCTGTCTAGATGTTCTGCCCATTGTTAAAAGCGAGACACAGGTCTCAACTTATTATTGTAGAATTCTTTTTCCTTTCAGTTCTGCTGATGTTTGCTCCATATATTTTGAGGCTCTGTTGTTTGGTGCATATATGTTTATAATTATTGTATCTTCTTGAGCATTTGATCCTTTTATCAATATATGATTACCTTTTTCATCGTTTATAAAAAAAATTTGAAGTCCATTTTGACTGCTTAGTATAGCCACACAGATTTTTTTGGCTACTATTTACATTGAGTGTCTTTTTTCATCTTTTTTACCTTCAACCTATTTGTATTTTTTAATCTAAAGTGAGTCTCTTATAGACAGCACATAGTGGGTCATTTTAAAAACACATTCTGCCAATATCTTCCGTTTAACTGGTGAGCTAACCTATTTTTAACTGAATCTCAAAATTCATTTCAAGGACTCTATACTTTTATTTATTATTCCACACCTTTATTATCAGCAAATATAGTTATTAAGGTCTTATTAAGTTCCAGGTTCTATCTTAGATGTTGTGGAAAACATACAGTTGAACAAACTTTTAACCTTAACCTGGAAGAGTTCATTCACATTCTGAAAAGTGAGAAATATAAATAAGTAAATAATTATAATGGAATGAATAATATAATAATAATAATAATATATATATATATATATACACACAAAATGTTTTGGAGGAAACAGCTAGATTAGAGTATCTGAAAAATTACACAGGGACTGTTGTATACAAGCATAAAAATATGAGTTTTTCAGATTAAGAATCTGGGAGTTCCATTCCAGACTGAAGAGCATGTACAAAAGCACATGGTGTAAAAGTGCACAGTTGGTTGGGACATAAGGACGTAATGTGATGTGACTTGAAAGGGTGTGGAACTAGGAATGGAAGAAGGAAAACTAGACTGAAGTTGATAGTGACAGACCTTATATACCTTGTCATAGGCTTGAATTTTGCCTTGTGTGGTTTAGGAATCAAAAAATTGGCATATTCAGATCTATGTTTATAATGATCACTGGTGGCAGTTGGGTGATGGGTCATATGGGAAGATAAGAAACTCTTGAGACATAACTAAAGTTCCAATAGAACAGGAATATCCCCATGCAACATCCACTTATCCTACTGATGGGCATAGAAACCAAATCAGACCAATCAGATTATTTTGCCCAAATTTTTCAAATTATGGCTAAGAGAGAGAATCCTCTTTTTTTTTTTTTTTTAAGAGAGCAGCTTTGGGGATCATTTCTCTCTGATTAAAAGATCTAATGAGCTTGAAAGTGAGCAATCATACCTGAAAGAATACATCCAAGAAATAAATATAAAGACAAGAGAGAAGAAGCAAGGACGTTCTGAATGCATTTGAATTCTAGTCTGAGACACCCCCAAAGTTAGCTTGACCCCATTTCTCACATAGTTTGATTTTATGAGCTGTTATATTCTCATTTTATGCTAAAGATTGCTCAAGTTGGATTGCTGTCACATGCAACTGAAAGTATTTATTAACACAGAGGTTCTTGTATTGAAAAGAATAAGGAGAATAAGCTTGCAGACTCATACAGTGATGAATAAGCAGATCAGATTCTGAAGTCAGCATTTTTACTCTTACTCCTGTAGCAAAGAAAAATGACCAAAAGGCAGCTCTTCATAGCTAAAAGATCATGTGAGCCAAACCTGGGCTACATTTCTTTAATTCTGCACTAACATTTATAATTCTTTGGACTTTAAAAAATAATCCTGATCAAGGAGAGTTTTTCCCCAAAGAAATGATAAAAGTTATATCTTATTGAAGTTCTAATCCTGCTTTTCCTGTGTGTTTTTTTTTTTCTCCATTAAACATTCAGAGTAAAAAAATTCCTTGTTATCTCCTAGAAGTGCATGCTCTCTTCTTCCCATATCCTTTTAATTTCATTCTTTAATCACTGGGTAAAGGGCCTCAAACTGTGTAAGAAATAGAAAACAATCAGCCAAATAATTATTGGGCATTCCTGTGAGAAAGAATAAAGGGGAGAAATGATTCTACTACCCTCTCCTGCTTCGCATTTATGTACAAATCACTCAGCTGTGCTCATCTCCCTGCTACCTGGCATCTTTCCTATTGGAAGAGATGATCTAAATTCAGTTTCAACTTCTGCACCATTGAATATTGCTGCTGGTTTGAATAGAACTACACTCTCATTGAACAGTGAGGTAACAGAGGCCAGAGAATCAAAAGTTATTTGCCCAAAATTATATAACTGTTGCCAGCAAGCCAGGACTAGAATCCAGGCCTTCTAATTCCCTCATCTGTGTTTTATTGTCCCGTACATCTCTGCCTCCAGCCTGCATCAGGAAGATGTAGAGGACAGGAAAGCTTTTCACTGGGGAGTGTCAGTAAAAAGTGAAAATCCTAAACTAAAAATACCTTTCATGTCATTTTTCTTCAAGAGTTACTGGCAGGGTCAAGAAGTGACCGTGGGGATTAAACAGAATTTTTTGCAGTTTCATGAGTTTTCCAGTGGAATGCCTTGATGAACAACAGCTGTTCCATCATCTGGGCGTGTTGAGATTCCCTCCATTCCCCCTCCTGGGCAATGTTTATTGCATGCCTGCACCATACAAGAGGATGTTATGTTCTGCTGCCTCATAGCCTTCGCTGGAGTTGAACTGTTGGCAGAAACGTGTAGCTAAGAACATGAGCCAGACTGTAGGGAAGCGTTTGGAAACATGGTTCTCCTCCTTCTCTTCTCTGCATCATGGAAGGCAAGACTGCCGCCCTCCAGGAGGGAGTGCGCCTGTCTGATTGCTGTCAGAGAGATTCCTGTCTCCTCGGCACCCCTCTGAGTTAAGTGCAGGAAGAGCACAGGAATGGGGGTCAGGCAAGTCAGAGAAGTATTTCAATCTCATCCGTGCTAGCATTTGACCTGGGATAAGTCACTCAAATTCCATGAGCCTCACTTTTGCCACCTATAAAATGGGAATGATAAAATGGATCATCTTTTGGGAAAATGAGATGGGATAGTAAAAGTAAAATATATGTCCTATGCTCTGCCTAGAACATGGTGTGTGCTCAATAAGTGGTCATTTCGCTTTCACTTCCTTTTGTTTCAGCCTCCTGCCTTCCTGACCAATCTAAATGGAGAGCACACCTGGGCTCTAAGTGTGTGATAAGAAGGACTCACAAGGAATGGCCTGAGAAGGGTACTCTCACTCTACTGGCCTGTGTGGTTTGAACTACAGGACAGCAGTGACCTCCCCAGCATGGCTTGAGTCCTGAGACAGCTAGTTACTTCCTATTCCTCAGCTGCCATGATTTATCACTAAAACTGATGAAACCAACCTTTCCCTGCCCAGATTCATTTTGTTCAGAGTCTCACTGGACTTGTGAGCTGTCTTTCACTCCACTGGTGATGGAAAATATTGGCTTTAGCAGGTAAATAAAAATCTTCTGATAACAAGGTTAGAGTTTCCCAAATAGCATTGAACAGCTTCATATTTAACTCCAGATTTATATTATTCTGTGTCTTAACTTCACCTAAATCAGGATTGTCACCTGATTGCCTTAAATGGGACTGCACACCCTTCAGAAAGAAGAGATGCCTTATGGTCCCATATTCTCATGTTGTGCCTAGAACAGTGTATTCAAGAATCCCTTTTATTTTACTTTGCTGAGCCAATTTGGGTAGAGATTAAATTTAACCCAAACTAAAAGAATTTATCACTTATTGGCAAAGAGTTCAAGGTGAAGTTATAGGTAGGATTGGATGGACTTCTAATTTATAGGTGACTAGAGGCCCAGTGCACGAATTCATGCATGGGTAAGATCCAGCCAGCCCACCCTGATCAGGCCAATTGGGCTAGGTTGCGGGGGAGTGGACATGGGAAGTTGGCCAGCCAGCCCCACCCCCAATCGGGGTGGGAGGTCCAATCAGGGGTGGGGCCAGCTGAAGTGAGGGGCTGTGGGCCATTGGCCAGCTCCACCCCCGGTCAAACTCCCGGTTGAATTCCCAGTCCAGGGTACAATTTGCTTATTAGCCTTTTATTATATTATTATATAGGATAGGGTGTTTCTCTGCATATGATTCTCTCCCTCCAGCTCTGGTGACTGTGTCCTTCTCTCACCCCTTCAGACTTAGGATGCCAATGGCCCGACTTTAATAGCTCTGGAATACTGAACCATCCTTTATGGTTTTTCTGCATCCTGCCCCAACCAATGGAACTAGCCCCAATATTAAGCCATGCACAAAATGTCCTTTGGTAGAGTGCCATCTTTTCCCTGCTGGGACTCTGACTAAGAGAGTCCCTCTTTGCAGTGACTTAGTGACTACTGGGAGGGGATGGACAATAAACATACCATTTACAAATTATGAAGGGACCAAAATGGATGGTGTGAGAATAAGAGACTGGGATCTAATTCAGATAGGATGGAGATGGCATTTTAACTGAGTCCTGGAGAATGAGAAGTGAATTTGAGGCAAAGAGATTTCATGTATTCTCTTTCCATTTGGTTTGCAAAACTACCTGTTGAGGGGGAAACATTGTTATTTAGGGGTAAGTGCACTCCATTAGAAATAGGAGACCTAGGTTCTTAGTCTCAAGTTTCCACATTTCCAAATGGGCAAACCAAGGCTCAGACAGTTAACTGACTATGTCATATCCTGTGGCAAAGCTAGGATTGGAAGCCCACTCTCTTTCACCGGAGTACACTAATTCCTCAGCCTGGAAATAGGTCAAGACCTTGGTGAGCATCTTAGAATAGTTAAGGGGATTGGATAGAAAGGGTATTTATAATAGTCTTGACTTCTCCACAGATTATATAGGTAGATTTATTTAATCAAGAATCCTAAAGAAGTTATCCGTTGTTCTTAGTAATTTTCCTTTTACCTCATTTGATTTCCAACTGTTTATTTCCTAAGGAAAGAATAATCCATGAACTGTTGGACCTCAACATGCCAAACATAGGCCACACTTCCCTGTATTGTACTGTTTGTGTAATTCCTGACATTGGCACAAACCTCCATCCAGATGAGGCGGCTTCTTTATGTCCTCTCTGGAAATTTCCTCTGGTGCTCAGGCTGTGCGGGTTTGGCTATGTTGGTTCACAGACAGGAACTCTGGCTGAGGTCATCATTGTACTTTCTGTGTTTTGTGTTTTTTTTTAAAGCTTTGAAGGCTTATCCAGCTATCTTTCCAGATAAAACTCCCACCTCTGCTTCTTTCCTTCTCATTGCTAATCCACACTGAAATTTGAGCCTTCCAGGATATCCATCCAATGCCATTCTAAACAACAGGTAGACGAAATTTAAACCAGGTAGCTGAGACCACTTATTTTCTATCAGTACACATTTTTCCAGTCCTCAGATTATTGCCAAACTTTAGTTTATCCTACTTTTAATAGTACATCTACTATAAACTATTCTACAATGCCTAAAAATGTTATATATTTAGGATGACCTTCACATTATTTTATCATTGTGATCATTGTTTTTATTTCATATCTTCCCTACAAATTCATCCTTTTTCTTACTGTATTTTTGTATTTCTATTCTACTTTCCATCTACTTTCTTCCCAAAGTTGAAAAAAAAGTGATTTTTTTTTTAATCCCCATAGTGTCAGTTATTTCCTTTGCTAAAGATCCCTTTTTCCTTTTCTAGATAACTGCTTTCTCCAGGGTAACTGCTTCTACCTCCCTCAAAAATTATGTGATTCTAGGGGAACTGACAATCTCTCTTTCTCTCTCTCTGTCTCTCTCTGTCTCTCTCTGTCTCTCTCTCTCTCTCTCACACACACACACACACACCACCTGCCATGGGCCGCATGGTTGGGCAAGTGACCAGGGCCAGACCAGGCATAGCCCAATTATAGCAATATGTGATAGGTCAGTCAGACTTCTCACTGTGATTTATATGTGTTGGAGCAGGAGGGAGAGTTCCACCTCTTCCTCTGATCACTGAGCTGAGATCTTCCTTAAGCCAAGGGCCTGGAACAACGAAGTATTTGAACCACCTGGGCCATGTCGCATGGAGAAAATCTATCTGCCACGGGAGAGAAGAGCACCACCAGACAAAAGGAAGCAGGGATACATCCAGCTGACCTGAGGCCAGTCCCACCCCAATGTTTCTAGTTGCATGAACCAATGAACGCTCCGTTCCTTTAAGTCAATGTTAGTTGGGTTTTTGTTACTTAAAATTAAAACGTTCCCAACGACAATCCTCTTCTCATACTCCTTCCTGTTTTCTCATATTATATCTAGAATCTTTCCTAGAAAATTTATTTATTATTTACATGTAATTCTAAACCTAAATCATTTTCAACCAACTCATAATCCCCCAAATCTATAATGGGGAGAATAGGACTGCCTATTTCTGGAATATCAACACCCCAAAGACCTATCCTCCCAAGACTGAAATGGGCCTTCCTGGAAGATACAGCCTCTGACTTCATTCTGTATGTCCTGGTATGCAGCCCATATTAAATACTAAGAAGCATTACAATAATTTATGTGCATCCCTAGCTGTCTTAACCGAAGTTCTCTGGAGCCATTAGAATTCTGGAACAGTTCCAGGTGCAAAAATGCCTGAAAAACTTGAACAAAACAGAACAAAAAGCCCTTGGCAGTAGGGAAGCAATTTCTGAAAACATCAAATGAGGGAGCCATAGAATGCTGAGGAATTAAATTCCTCTCATGGCTATGAAATGGAAGTGGGGGGGGGGGCGGGGAAGCTCTCACTAATGGCTACATCTATATATCTCATTATCCAAGACAAATGAATAAAATGACAGAAAATATTAGAGGCTGGGAAAACGGCAAGTAGAAAAAAGGGAGAGACAAATGTGAATCAATTTGGTGGTGGTGGAGATGGATTTTAGGGGTGCTCTGGAACTGCGAGAGGCCCACTAGAGGACAGTGAAGAAACTCGGGCAAGGGGAAGGGAGTCTGGGGCGGGTGTTAGCAGGACAAAGGCTACCTTTATTCACATGGGCTGGGAAAAGAGGAGAAGCCCACACCTACCTGCCTTGCAGCCCATGCTCATTGAAACATTGAGGGGCCTTGTCAAAGGCATGACACCCGTACAATTTTAGCAGTAATTGGAGGTGTCCCCTATTTACTTCACCGAGGCCAAACTAAAAGGCAAAACTAATCTTGAACAATAATTTTGTCAGCACCATACTGTAAACAAAATTTTGGCATTTCAGGGAAGACATTCCTTGGTTTACACTTCATTATTTTAAATAAAAAGCGAAGTGCATATCTAAAATGTATTTGATAATCTTCAAAGAGAAAACAGACACCACGTTCGCAGTTGCTCTAACTTGTGCTGGACCTCGGTGTTTGCTTGTTTGGCTGTTTGCACAGCTGTTGGGGAAGCTGGAAGGGAGTTGGGGACATGAACAAAGGCAGTGTTAGGAGAAAGAAGTAACTCCTAGAGGCCCCTTGAGAAATTTCCCCAAGAAGGGATTTCCCCTACGACCTCAATCAGCAGGGTCCAGGAGTAGCAATGTCTAGTGAAAAAGCTTACTCTAGCCTCCTCCTCCTACCCTTTGCATTTCCAAAGCTGCCAGTCAGCTTTTGTTAACTGTGACAGCCCAGCCTCACCAATGCTTTTGGGAATTAAGGACACAATAGTGCGAGGAAAGCAGCAGCCTTGAGGAGTTGATTACGGACAGCATGAGATGCCCAAAGCACAGACAAGTCATCTGGAGAAGAATGACCAGTGCAGGGGACAAGCCACAACCAGGAGAGATGTGTGGCGCATTCCTGGAGGATTCTCAGGAAGATGTGGGAAGGCGTATGATAAAATACAGTATTTTCTGTGCATATAGAATGGATGCTTACATTACTACTATAGCTTTTATTCAGAGTAAGGGGGCGAAAACAGCTAGAGAATTTGAGGACATGAAGTTTACACTGAATATGCAAGCAGATCAGGAAAAAATCATTTATCTTCGTTGTGTGATATTGGTGCTAAGAAGTCACCAAACACGCAGAGATAGTAAAGATGCACCTTCCGTAAGAATTTACACCATTTTCTTTAGTTTTCTGCCATATAACATCATAATTATTCCACTTCTGGTTCAATGCTCAATAACAAATCATATTGTTTTATGATTAACTGAAGCTGACTGAATCATAAGCATTGCTCTAAGGGCTAATTTTGATGTTTAAACCAAAGTATGGCATCATAAGTCTAAATATAATTGGATTAATCATTAAATGACACCTCATAAGAAAAACTAAAACTAGAAGAAGACTATTTTGAAGATGTTTTCACTGTCAGTGAAGCAGAAATCAGAGGAAAAAAATAATTGTATTCACATGAGAAACCATCTCCTCACAAAGAAAAAAGAAAGAAAAAAATATATCACCTCATACCCCATTAAAGTAGGTAAGCTTTGGAAACTGTATATGTCTGAGAAACTGTTTTTTGAGTGACACGCTTAAAAAATGATAACTAGCTCACAGATTTTAGGCAGGCACTAGTCATTTCTTTGTCTCTGGGGGTCACATCGGTTGGGACAGATCCTGTAAGACTCTGAAGCAGTTATATCTTTTAGGGCAGTTCATGTAGATTCTTCCGACTTTGGATCCCTCCAACTCTCCATATTCCCCTGTTTCTCCTCTTCAGCAATTACCAAATTTCTTTTTGTTTTGTTTTTTAATATATTTTATTGATCTTTTACAGAAAGGAAGAGAGAGGGATAGAGAGTTAAAAACATCGATGAGAGAGAAACATCGATCAGCTGTCTCTTGCACACCCCCTACCGGGGATGTGTCCACAACCAAGGTACATGCCCTTGACCAGAATTGAATCTGATACCCTTGAGCCCGTAGGCTGACACTCTCTCTATCCACTGAGCCAAACCGGTTAGGGCTCATTTTGTTTTGTTTCTTTGTACTCAAGACTTTGACATGCTTGAAGGGAAGTAACTTTATCAAATTCTTAGGGAAAAAATTTTTTAAAAGAAGGAGGACTTCCTGACACTTGAGTGAATCCAACAGTTAAAATAAGTAACAAATCCCTAAATGAGTAGTGCCCCACCCCACCAAACCAGCAACATCTTTCCTAGAGCAAATATCTTATAAGCCTCTCTTTGCTACCCTAAGATAAAATTCAAACATGATAGAATGTATCTGCATGTATAAATAAAGAATTCAACATAACCCCCAAACTATAACATAAAAATAAAATACTAAAATCATGTTTATTCCTATGTAAATGTTCAGGTATGAGCACATTAGGAGACAAAGTGCCCCCATTTGAACGTGTTTCCAAAATGTTCCCCTGGAAACCACTTCCTTGGAAGGTGGATAAAACTTCTGGGCCTGAAGTATCTCCCTTCCCTATAGGAGTTTCTCCTTCCAGGGACAATTTAGAAGTTCTAGGTGGTTTTACTTTATTAAGAAATGTGGCATTTTTAAAATAGCAGTATTACCTCAAATATGCTCTGTAGCAAGAAATTTTCCTATTAGTGAATGTTGTGTTAAGTAAAGAAGTATGACCTAATGGTGTAAGAAACATGTTTTCTTCTTGCTCCAGGCCATTACGAGTTCTGAAGATGTCACTGTGCTCTGTGAATCTAATTCCCAAACCTATCTCCGCACAGAGTCCTTTTTCACTGGCACATCTCTTGGGTCCAGTTTCTCATGGAAGAAACTTAGAAAACACTGCCTTGCAGCCTGTCGAAGAGCCCATCACCACGGAGAACAGAGAAGGCCCTTTTGGAGGCTCTGAAACCCACTTGTGGGAGAGCAGCCTTTACTGGACAATTCATTTTGCTGGGACGTGGGCATGTTAGCTCCCCCTCAAAGTCACAAATTTGCCCTGTTCACTTGTCTTTCATGAGAGGGAAGCAAACAGGTAAAATTAATCTGAAATTGGAGATGTTTTCGGGGAAGCAGAATTTTAATATTGCTGGTGATACATATTGACACCTATTTTATCTGGATTTCACAGCACATGGGCCTATAGCTACTTTAGCAAGACATCACGGAAATGATCTGCCCGTCACGCTGACAATGAAGCATTAAAAAGGATACATGTCATCTGATAGCTTTAAATAATAATGTTTTATGAGTAATGTTCATAATATTTATCATTTCTGAAGTTCCTATTTTGTGTAAGGACATTACAGTCACTGTTTCATTTCAGCCACACAACACATCTATGAGCTCTTGTTGGTCTGATTTTAGAGACTTAAAAACTTGAAGTACAGGGTCATTAAGTGCCAATGTCACAGAATTGTTTAGTGGCAGAACTTGGATGCAGGGAAGTGGCCATTTTAGGCTTCCCTAGAAGTCACAAATTTGCCCTATTTCACTTGACTTATAAGAGGAAGGCAAACACGTAAAACTAATATGACATCAGAAATGTTTTCAGGAAAGCACAATTTTAATGTTTTTCCTTTGCCTCCCTTAATTAAGGGAAATTTTTTAGAACATTTTCCATTTTTTAAAAAAAGACAGTCAGAAATGACAGGCTAGCCTCCAGCTATCAGGAAAACAGGCACTCCTGAGTGCCCAGGACCGCTGATGCCTGGAGGGTGCTACGCCCATGCTTTAGTGCACATATTGTAACTGAAGAACCTACGCTGAACTGCTGAAAAGTTACGAGGTTGAAAAGATTGTCATGTTTTTCTTCTCCCCTCAGAGTCACCTGATTTAAACTTCAAGGTGTGTTATTTGAAAACCACTTGTTTCCAGTGACTCATTTTGAAATCACTGATTTCATCTTCCTGGTTCTTTGTAAAGCCAGGAAGGGAGATCAACACCATATTGTTTTCACCTTCAAACGCGCTTACCCTGTAACCAGAAGAATCCAGAACTGTTATTGTTCACTTGTTGAAGAATATGTTCCTGTTTTATCTTTTCACAAGAGTAGAAATCCATTCTGAAAACAGGTGCCCTGCTTGCCGTCTGTTTCATCCTCCAGCAATTTTCAAGCAACATGCTTACAAAAGATTCACCTATCAGTCAACACATATTTATTTAAACACCTACTGTATACCAGATATTGCTCTACATTCTGGGACTACAGTAGTAGGACAAACTAGATCTTTTGTCCTTGGAGAGTGTGCTCTAATGATAAACATATAAATAAAAATGATCCTCCCAGAAAGTGAAAATGCTATGAAGGAAAATAAAAGAGGGTGGTATGTCATAATGACTGAAGTGGAAGATTTCCTCACATTTAGATAGCCTTTCCATGGGGTAACATCTGAGCTGCTGTCCCAATGACATGATTTTGAGGAAGAGAGTGCCAACTGTAAAGAGCAGCATTAAGATGAAAATAAAACTTGGGAGTTTGAGGAATAGAAAGGAGGCAGGTCCCAGTGAAGAGCGATAAGAGAAGAGAAAAACAGTAGATGAGATCAGAAGGACTAACAGGGTCCAGAGCCTGTGGTAAGAATTTGGGTTTTATCCCAGTGCAGTGAAAAGACAGTGAAGGATATTGAGGCTGCTGTTCACAGCTGCTTCTAGGCTGGCAAAAAAAAAAAAAAAAATGGAGCAAAAAAGATCAGTTAGGCCAATTGCAATAGCTTAAGTGAGCAATAGTAATGCTTGGACTAGGTAGTTCAGTGGAGATGGGAGGAAGAAATGGCTCTCAAGATAGAACTGTCCAAATTTGCTGATAGATTAAATGAGGAAAACGGGAAGGACTTCTAGAAGTTTGCCTAAACAACTAGATTGATATTACTGACATTTCCTGAACTGGGGAAGAGTAGAAGAACCATAGATTTGTGGGAGGTATGGGCAATCCAGAGAGCGGTCCTGGACATGTTAACTTTGAGATTTACGTTAGTCATCGAAATAGAGATGTCAAGTAAGCAGCTGAATATACAAGAGATCAGAGGAGGGGGTCGTAGCTGGAGATACAAAGGGCCCCATAAAGCCCAAGAGGGCTGAACCCTTTGCAACGGCTACCTCAACTTTCCCACAGTCGTTCCCAATTATCTATGTAACTGATTTGCTCTGTGTAATAATTCTCCATGAAAGTTTCTACTTTCAATCTGGTCTTCCACTCACTGAGGCCTCTCTGATCTCCCTTCCTTTGTCATCAGTGTCTTCCCGAAATGCAAACAGAATTAACACCCACCTAAACCAAACTAAATGAAACTGCAAACCTTCCTCATTCAGTAAGGTCATAACTTGCATTCCAAGATAATTCAGACGACCTTTTCTTTGTTAATCCTCACCCAAGGGTATTTTTTTCATTGATTTTTAGAGAGAATGGAAGGGAGGGGGAGACACACAGAGAGAAACATTGATGTGAGAGAAACATATTGATTGGTTGCCTCCCACACGTGCATCAGTTGGGGCTAGGATCAAGCCTGCAATCAAATAGATCCTGGGATCTTTCAGTCCATGGGCTGATGCTCTATCCACCAAGCCAAACCGGCCAGGGTTCTAGAAGTCTTTTGTCGAGTTCATAAGAAGTGTGGCTCTGGCTACCAGTCTGACCTTTGGACTGTTGCACCAACTTTCACCCCTTCTTTACCCTCTCCTGATAGTCTTTGCTTTACTTTTCCAGGCACCCACTCACCATCTCATTACTTGTAGGGCCTAGATTTCAACCAATTGCCAACTAATCAATCCTTAGGTGTTTAAAGGATTACTCATCTCTGGTATATTTGCCTTTTACCTGGGAGACTGAAAGAGTAAAAAATAGTAAGGATCAAATAAATGGCCCTCAGATGGTAGAAATTTAAATAGATTTTCTCTAATTTTAACATACACGTTGGTTACTTTCCTGTAGCCTGTTCTATCCATTGTTTTCTCATACTTTTCATCTTAAAAAATTTTCCCCCCATGAAATTGTGTCACACGAATGAACCTTGAGGACATTATAGTAAGTGAAAAAAGCCAGTGTAATAAGCCAGTGACAAAAAGACAAATACTGTATGATTTCACTTATATAAGATAACCAGAATAGTCAAATTCATAGAAACAGAAAGTAGCATGGTGGTTTCCAGGGGCTGAGAGAAGAGGGAAATAGAGAGTTGTTGTTTAACATGTAGAGTTTCAGTTTTGCAAGACAAAAATGTTCTGGAGATGGGTTATAAAACAATGTGAATATACTTAGCACTACTGAATAGCCACTTAAAAATGGTTAAGATGGTAAATTTTATGATAGGCATATTTTACCTAAATTAAAAATTTAAGAGTGTAAGCTAGCAGCACAAAAACAAGTCAGAGATATTTGAAGCATAAAAAAGATTCAACTCACTGTGGCTTTAATGAAGAAGACCACATAATGAGGAACTCAGGTGGCCTCTGGATGATGGGCTCAGCCAGGAAAAAGGAACCTACGTTCTATAACCATAAGGAACAGATTCTGCCAACAACCTGAAATAACAAAAATTTGGTTTTGGATTCTTCCCCAGATTTTTTTTGAAAGAACCAGCTTTGCTGGCACATTGATATCAGCCTTGGGAGACCCCAAGCAGAGAACCCACTTGAGTCATGCCAGACTTTTACTATACACATTTGGGAGATAATAAATGGATAGTTTAAGCAGACAAAAAAAAATCCCTTTCTTAACCTCAAGCTCCTCCTTCCATAAGCTCCCATCCCTTCTCTTTGTCTCTTCACAGCCACCCTATTTGTCATTCAGTGTCTACTCTAGCCTTCCCATTGAATCTACTGTCCCCACAAATATCAGCAACTTCCCTTAGTTATCAATTCTAATGGTCATCCCAAAAGTTTGCTCTTACTTGACCTTTGTGTCATTTGATGATCCTGACTAGTTTATCCTTTATGAAACTCTTACATTCTGTGAATTCTGTAAACCAGTTCTCACCTGGTTTCCCTCTATTTTTCTTGCTGCTGCTTTCCAACCTCTTTTGTACAATCTACTGTCTCTAATTAATTCTTAAATTTCTTGTCTTCTAGGGCTCAGTTACTATCATAGCTTTTCTACTCTATGTACTTGCCCTGGAGGATATCACCTACATTCACAGCTAAACTCTTACTTCTCTTACTTATATATGTACTAAAGGCCAGGTGCATGAATTCGTGCACAGTTGAGTGTCCCTCGGCCTGACCAGATCAGGGCCCATTGGGGCCCTCTTGCTCAGTCCTGATTGGGGCTGTCCGGCCATGGGGAGGGACTATGGGAAGTTGGCTGTGGGAGCACACTGACCATCAGGGGCAGTTGCTGCGTTGAGTGTCTGACTCTGGTGGGCATGCGTCATAGCTACCGGCTGGTCATCTGGTCGTAAGGGTTGCTTAGGCTTTTATATATATTGACTATTGACTCCAAACATTTCTCTGGTTTGTACCTCTTGGCTGAACTTGACATCTGTATGTCCAACTGCTTATGGAACAGCTAACCCTTGAAACCCCGTAGGCCTTTGAATTCATTTTGTCCAATCATTCTTTCCTTACCAAATTTGGATCTTTACTTACAGTTGCCATCTTGATAAATACCAATTTTTCTAACTCAGTTACCTAAAGTAGAAGAAAATAGGTGCTGTCCATAGCCCCCTTTATTCCTCACCACCCCTGCCACAACCCAACAACTTACCCAATCCTAATAGATCCTACCTCCTAAATGTCTTGAATCTGCCCCACCCATGGGCCTTTCTCTACACCTACTGCCATTCCTTAGTTTGTGCTCTAATTACTTCATTCTTGATTGCAGCAATAGCATCCTGTTCTCCTATTTATTTTTTTTAACTAGTCACCTTATTTTCAGTTTGTCCCACAATCCATTCTCCACCCAACAGAGACCTTTCTAAAATGCAAACTTGGTAATATCATTTTCTTTGATTAAACTCCTTTAACTAATTCTTCATTTTCTTGTGAGAAAGCTCAAATTATTTTTTTAGCATGCAACACCCTACAAGAGCTGCCTAACTAACTCCACAATTGGTCCTCTCACTATGTACCCTTTGCTTGAGAGCTTCTAAATTAACTACAATCTCAGTGATATGTCAAGCTCTGTTTTATTTCTATTCTTTTGGACATGTTGTACCTCTTGTCCATATTTAACCAAATTTTCAAAATATAGCTCAATTACAACACTTTTGAAAACCTGTTCTAATGCCACAGTTACATGCATGTGTCCCCCTTTTCTCCATTAACACTGCACTCTGTGTACATCAGTAATACTTCCTTTTTCATAGCTGCCATTAGTAGTGGTCACTAGTGGTCCCACCATTAGAATGTACATTCCTTTAAAATAGAGGACGGGCCTTGCTGACCTTATACACCTAGTATCTAACACAGTGTCTGGCACAAATCAGCACAACACACATATTGTAATGTATGCACATGCATGAGTAAGTTGTCTGTTATTCATTGCTCATTAAGAACTGATCATATTTGAAAAATTATACCAACACAAATATATTTTGCCAACACATGGATATAATAATAAAATAGCTAATATTAACTATGAGCTGGGTACTATGACACCATCTTTGAGATTTTGCTTACACTTAGAATAACCTTAAGAGATGTAAATACTATAACTATCTCATATTATAGATGCAGAAACTAAGGCAGAGGGAAGACAAGTAATTTGCCCAAAATATATAAAATTAGGATTCAAAACCAGATCTCTTTGTCTACATAATAAACTGCTAACCATATATAATGAGTCGCAGAAAGTCTAGATTTTGAAATACTCTTTCCCATTGTCAGACAACGTACTGGACCAAATTTTAGTTTAGAAAATTCAGTTTCTGTATATGCATACGGTGAATATATAAATATGAAATCATAATAAAAAATGAAGTCAATATTTTTTCTTTCTCTTTTTCTCAAGAAAAATTGATATGTAACCAGGCCAGAGTGGCTCAGTTGGTTGAGCATTACTTGCACACAGAAAGGTTGCTGATTCAATTCCCAGCTGAGGCACATGCCTGGTTTGCGAGTTTGATCCCTAGTTGGGGAGCATATGGAAGGCAACCAATCGATGTTTTCCTCACACAATCTCTCTTTCTCTCTCCATCATCCACCTCTCTCTCTCTCTCGCTCTTTGTCTGTCTCTCTCCATTCCTCTCTCTAAGTATGTCATCATACTTTTTTAAGTTTTTAAAAATCGATGTTTATATCTAATCAAGTTAACAAACAGCTATCCTTGTTGCTATCCGTGTGTGTGTGCGCGCGCTCAAATAACTCACCATAGAGCAAGTTTCAGACTGACTATATTTTGAAAAGTAACCCTTTCTTGTAATTACACTTGGACTTTTAAAATTTTTAAGCAGACTGTAACAAAGCTCCTGGTAAACAGAAGGGGTAAGATAATTTGTCAAATGCTCTATAGAGCCCTATCTGTTCCTCAGTGGTGAAAGTGGGGATGGGGAAACAGATGCCAAAGATTAATGAGCAGTTAAGATTCTGAGCTCTCATCACAGGCTTTGCAGTTTCACTTGTAATATTTTTATTTGGAAAAACTGTTTTACTTTAAGTAAAGTTTAAAAACCACTTAGATTATGAAAGAACTTTTCTATGGCTCTGTATTAATGGATTTTCTCAGGAAATGTTTCTTTGGGGGAATTTCCTTTTGGACTCTTTTTGTGCATATGCCACTTGAAATGTCTTTTTCCTTCTGGTCAAGATATTCTCCTCCAGATTTATTAAAGACTACAATAAGCCTGAAATATGAGACTTATCCAGCTTGATTATAATACAACAGCTTGAATTTAGGTACAGATATTACATTTGAGTTATGTGAGTAAAATTCCCAGGTATAATTCTCAGCTATATAGTCCCTGAGTTTACATCCTAGGTTTGGTACTTTTTAGCTGCTCTATTCTCCAGGCTATCCATGTTGGCCTTGGAGAAGTGAAGCAACAACTAGTGGAGGAGGTGTCTACAGAGATGGGCTTGGTATGGTGCACCTGATTTTCCCCTGATGCTGTTAACATGTGGAAGGAATCCGGAAGATCCTGAATGCCTCATGAACTATGGACCATGAATATTAGCTACAAAGTTGCTAGAGGCAAAACTAGGCTAAGCAGGGATGGGATGGAGTCACTGGGAATCTTAAGCACCAGCAAGAACCAATGTGGCCTGGTCAACAGGAGGTGATGACTGAGCTCTTTGAAAGCATTCACCATTCATCACCCATCTTGGAAGAACAGACCCTGAGTTAAAACAGCATATGCTCAGTAGCAGCTTAATGTGAACAGAGGCTGACTCCCAAAGATCAGGTGAAATGCACTTAACCAGAGGACCAGAAAGAAGCAAAGGATGACAACACATAAATCATTCACCTCATCCTGGACACCAGTAATTCATGCAAACATTGATCTGCTTGGACTCCAGCTCCCCTGAGAGGGGAAACATTTCATGATTTATTAGAACACTAGAGGCTTAGTGCACAAAATCTGTGCATGGGGGATGGGGTCCCTCAGCCTGGCCTATGCCCTCTCACAGTCCAGGACCCTTTGGGGATGTCCAACTGCTGGCTTGTGGCTGAATGGCCTTCTGCTGTTACATGGCCTGCTGCTTGAGCTTCAGCAGCTGCTGCATGTACACTGGCTGAGCCACCATGGGCTGAGCCACCATGGTCTATCCTGCGAACACCATCGAGTAGGTGAGTCAAGCATGGAGGCAGGCTTACCCTGAGTTCCCTGTGCTTCCCTGAATCACTGAGTTGTTCAGACTGACTGCCTTCTACAGAGAACAGCACCAGGATCAGGCCTAAGCCAGTAGTTGAACATCCCTCTCACAGTCTGGAACCCCTTGGGGGATTTCCAACTGCCAGTCCATATCCCCACTGTGCCTGCTGCCACTGTTTAGTAGTGCTGCCACGGAGTTGGGAGAGGTTCCCACTATGGCAGCTGCGCTCGCCATCGTGAGCCTGGCTTCTGGTTGAGCGGCGCTCCCACTATGGGAGCACACTGATCACCACGGGTCAGCTCTTGCACTGAGAATCTGCCCCCTGGTGGTCAGTGCACAACATAGCGACCAGTCATTCTAGTCATTGCATTGTAACAGTCGCTTAGGCTTTTATTATATAGATTTATGGTGCCTGATTATCCAAAAGAGACAAAATTGCCTTGCAATGGTTCTAAGAGTGAGATATCAAGCAAGATAAAATCAGTAACCAAAAAATTTACTCCTCTATACTAGGATTGTGTATTCATAGTGCTATGGGAGCTAAGAAGGTCAGTTTTTCAGACTATGGAACTAGAGAAAGCTTCCCAGAAAAGTAATATTTAAGGAGAATTTTGGAGGGCAAGCAGGAATTACCCATCTATTAAGTGAGGCATGTTTAAGGAAAACAAAGTTATCTGAGAAGAGGCTTGAGCTTATAGCAAAGAGAAATCTGGGGTAGACTGCAGAGGCGTGCCAATAGCTGTGGAGGTTGTTACCTGCAAGGGCCTCTGAGCAGTTGCGGCTGAAAAACAGCCAGTGGCTGCTTTCCAATGGCTTTATAGTCTCTCCAGCAGAAGGAGGGAATACACCCTGAGGCCTGAGAATGTGACCACCATATGTAGTTCATACAAAGGCTTGCTTTGTAAGCCTTATACCAGGCCTTCTAGGCCCACAGGGGGTGCCTTCTCAATTTTGCACAAAAGTATCATGTAAATTAGTGAGGATCCTTTAAATATGGTAAGATTGCCTGACCAGTGTGGCTCAGTGGTTGAGCAGTGACTCATGAATCAGGAGGTTAGAGTCTAATTCCCAGTTAGAGCACATACCCAGATTGCAGGTCAATCCCCAGTAGGGGCCACAGGAGGCAGCTGATTCTCTATCATCATTGAAGTTTCTATCTCTCTCCTTTCCTCTCTGAAATCAATATATATATTTGATTTGAAGACTTTCAACTTTATAACAGGAAGGAGAATAAGAAATGAAGTTCAATAAGGGTAAGGAAGAAGAAAATCTCTTTTTAAAAAAATATATTTTAATTGATTTTTTACAGAGAGGAAGGGAGGGGGATAGAGAGTTTGAAACATCAATGAGAAAGAAACATCGATCAGCTGCCTCCTGCACACTCCCCACTGGGGATTTGCCTGTAACCAAGGTACATGCCCTTGACCAGAATAGAACCTGGGACCCTTGAATCCGCAGGCTGACGCTCTATCCACTGAGCCAAACCAGCCAGGGCAAAGAAATATATTTAAAAAAAATAAATAAGTATAGTCAGCTTATGGAAGCCCATGCAAATTAGTTTAAAGAATTTGGACTTTAAGGAAGAACAGTGAGGAGCCACTGAAGGTTTTTGGACAACCGGGAACATGACAAAAAAAATAAAATTTTTCCACAGCAGCTGTATGCAGGGTAGACTAGAGCCAAGAGACTGAGGAAGTTATTGCAGTTGTCCAGACATGAAGCAAAAAAGGAGATTCAGTGGTATCCATGGTAACAGAAAGGGAAGGATATGGAAATTATTTTGAAGGCAGAAACAACAGGACTTGATTACTGATTGGGTATGAATGTATGGAAGAGAGAGCAGTAATAAATGACTCAGGGGTTTTGAGCTTAGGAAGCTATGAGAATACCTTTGAAATAGGGATGCTAATCAGGAGAGCTGCTTTGAGAGAAGAAAATAGGGAGTTTAGTTTAAGGAATGTTGAATTTCACATAATGATGGAATATATAAGTGGAAACACTCTCCATACATTTAAAAAGACAAAACTAGGGCAGTCTATCTTTTCTTTCTTCTTTTTTCCTTCCTTCCTTCCTTCCTTCCTTCCTTCCTTCCTTCCTTCCTTCCTTCCTTCCTTCCTTCGTTTCTTTCTTCCTTTCTTTCCTATTTTTGTTCTCTTTCCATGATTTTCAATGCATCTGAAGCTCTTTATCTGAGAGCTTTGGAGATAAATTTTACCAATTCCCTTACATTTGGTAAATTGTGAGGAAGGTTGCCATCATTGTCATCACCAACCTTGTCCTCAAGTTAACACAATGTATTATTCAGTACTCACTTGTGTTTGTCACTTTTGTAGACAGAGTTCACAATAACAGATTCCATGCCCTTGAGACATTTCCACTCTGTGATGGCCAATATGTATAGGACCAATACACAAAGAACACACAGAATAGAATAATAATCATTGAACAAGATCTATAGGAGATTAACAGTAGCATTTACTTGTATACTCTGCATGAGGACGTCAGGGAAGAGGAGGGTCACTGTGCTAGATAGACCAGTAGTGGGGCACTGATAGAGGTAAAAGAAAACTCGCTTGAATTTCTCTTTTGGACAGAGCTCATGTACATCACTATCTCCTTAAGAAAGGAAGGTGGATTTGCAATGCTGCTTAGATAATAATAACTATTATTCTCATATTTTTAGGACTTAACACTGTATACCCATTATCTCATCCTGTCCCTGGATGCTAGGACTTGCACAAGACCATAGAGCTCGACTGCAGGAGGCTAGGCCTCAAACTCAACAAATTTACAATACAACAGGTGAACACTTTAATGGTGATGAGAAAAACCATAGTACTTCATTAGAAAATTCAGCCAATTTTTTAAAAAACTCAGGCCCTGACCGGTTTGGCTCAGTGGATAGAGCGTTGGCCTGCGGACTGAGGGGTCCCAGGTTCGATTCCTGTCAAGGGCATGTACTTTGGTTGCGGGAACCTCCCCAGTGGGGCATGTGCAGGAGGCAGCTAATCGATGTTTCTCTTCCATCGATGTTTCTAACTCTCTATTCCTCTCCCTTCTTCTCTGTAAAAAAAATCAATAAAATATATATTTTTTTAAAAAACTAAGAATATAAGAACCCAAAAATACTGAAGCTGAGTGCAGCTTCTTTAGCATGTTCTCCTTCTCTCCCTTTTACAAACTGAGGCCCGTCCTCAGGAAAGATCCCAAGACTGGGCTGCACATCTCTTCCCATCTGAACAGCACATGCCCTTCACTCATGCATCTCCACTTGCCTCTGCTGCCATTCCTGCAGCGGTTCTGTGAGTTAGTATGTAAACAGTGACCTGCCATATTGTCTTCTCTACCTCAGAGTGGAGGGTCAAGTTGGAGTAAAGAGAGAGAGGAAGAAATGGCATGCTTTCCCCCTTGCTTTTTCACTTTGTGAGTTGCCATTAAAGTTTAACATTGTAGATCAAAATCTGGGCTCAGAGTCAGGTGACTTGGTTCATGTTTTTGGTCCCCTGATGGGCAAATTGTCTCACTTTTGTGCTAATGTTTCCTCTGCTGTAAAGAGATTTAGCAAAACTTTGGATGAAAAGATTAAGACACTCAGTCAAAATAATGCCTTATGGAGACAAGCACCATTCACAGTCAACATCTACTGGTGTGGGTGGGGTCCCCATTCCCACCTTTAAAAAACTCTATATTAATGTAAGTTTCCCTGTGAGTTATAGCCATCATTCACCCTTTGCTTACATAACATGTTTTCTTCACGTTTCCCTTAAATTGTTCACTCTACTAAACAGACATATTTTAAGTATCTTCATCTTTTGTAGCTAGTTCAATATATGAAAGCTTGATTGCTTTGCTACCCACAGTTTCCTCTGGGGACTTAGCCTTACCAGTATTCTATGACTCACTACTTCACTTTTCATAAATAGATACTAAATACCGTCCCTGACTCTATTGGAAATGGCAGTTTAAAGTACTCAAGAAAAAAATTGTAACTAATGCAGTTAGATTTAAAATATGCAATAGGTTTTCCCCCTCTTCTTTTTTCTGTTTCTTTTTTGTTTTCTACTCACTGTTTGTCATAAACAGTGGTTGTCAATTTCTGTCAAATAACTCTGTTCTCTTTATTTCCCCCTTCCCCTCAATATATAGCCCTTTTATTGGGAGGAGAGGGCAAGTCTTTGGTCCTCCTCCTCTTCTCTGTCTTATATTTTACTAGAGGGCCAGTGCATGAAATTCGTGCATGGGTAGGATCCCTAGTCCTGGCCAGCAATCAGGGCCGATCTGTAGGGTGACCAGTGGGATGATAGGGGGCCCCCTGCTCAAACTCATCTTGGCCAGCCTGGCGCCACCCACTCACCAGCCCCACCCCCTGCTCACCTTGGCTGGCCTGGGGCCTGCTGGCTAGGGGCAGCTCTTACATTGAATGTCTGCTCCTTGGTGGTCAGTGCGTGTCATGGTGACTGGTTGTTCTGTGGTCCTTCCACCATTTGGTCAATTTGCATATTATGCTTTTATTATATAGGATTTACCAATTCTTGTCCACACTGTATTTTCTTCTCTTTTATTCACTCTCCTCTCCTCAATCCTAAATCAATAAAGTGTCATCATTGGTCGCAGAAAAAGTTGCTTCCTCCTGCCAGAGACCTAATTGATTTGTCATCTTTCTTGAATGCAAAGATCCCTGAATAGATTCAAGGAAAATAAAAAACACCCAGGGTATTTTCAAGTATAGTTTGAGAGCAGAAACTGGAGGCCAGAGAACCACTAATTCCCAGTTAAGATAATGGCCTAGAGACAGCAGTGGAAAGAGACAGAGAATACACATTGGGCATAGATACCAAGTTCTTTCGAGACATTTTCTCCATGGGACTCTCATGTTTCATCACGGCTCCTGAGCAGAGGCACAATAACCTTTCTTTTGGACTATCTTTTCAAGGATATTTGTATAGAAATAAACATTAGGAAATACAGTATTTCCCTCCCAAGGAAAGGGCAGACATTATTGTCACCCATTGTAATGGATCTGGGTTCCCCAAGCTCAGGGTTTCTCTCTGTCCATGCAACCCACTACCTACGCAGATGTCAGCTGGCCCTCTTTGCAGCACCCTGTGGGAATTGAAGCTCAGGAAAGTGCCTCAAGAAAATTCTGCTATTCTGTCTACTGCTATTTTTCCAAGTAATAAAGTCCTTTGTCTCTGACCCAGGAGTCTTGTTGTCTCCTGCCAGTATCTATGAAACTATAGCAGGCTAATGTATTGGGTTACAAGTAGGCTAACAACTCAGCCTTTCATAGTTCTTGACACTATCCAGGCATTACATTATTTCAGGCTGTTGGTAGAAATATTAGGCAGAGAGATATTTAGAGGCTAAATTTTTTCCTCTCCATCAATATCTTGAAATAGTTAAATGCGCATTCTCTTCCCCTTCAGCTCCCACCTCCGTCTCGTCTAATGTACCTTCTTAACCTTGGTAATAATGGCTCTGATGGCCCATGTATTCAGTAGAGTGGATTTCTAAAACCTATTTCCAGGCTACAGTGTGTGTGCCAAGATTACATTGGTTTTTATTAATAGAGAAAGGAGCTGTGCAACAGATTAGAGCTGACTTTTCAATCACTTAATCACCAAATGCACCCTCAGTACTTTCATACTTCTGTGTTAAGTGCTGCATAAAGCAGCTTCAGTTCCCAAGCATTTTAACTTCCTTCACTCCCATAAAAAAAAAAAAATGAAAAACACAATAAAAACTTCTCTATTAAAAAACCCAAATGTTCAAGCTACTCATTCATTGAGGCAGTAACCATAGAAACAGTTTTATAAGAAGGCTTTTAAAAGTATTCTCCCCCATCTATCTTGGTCCTAAACAGAAAAACAACCTCAGGATCCAGACTCAATATCCTCATTTTTAAAAACCTCTGACCTTCAGGGAACTTGAAAATTAAAGAGACCAGGCCTACCAAACCAACATCCTTCTGGTACCACTGATTAATAGTAATAATGAAAATAAACATTGCTCTCTGTCATTTCCAGTTAATTCAATCCATAATGATGATTATTTGTTGTAGGAAAGAAAGCAGTGAGTCATGGCAAGGCTTTAAGAGCTGGGAAAGAAGCCATGTGAACACACACACACACACACACACATTTTCACACCAATCTGAATCATAGCATTGTTTTAAACAATGGTGCTGAAATGATAAGTGCACTTTACAGTTCAACCAAAACTCGAAGTCTATCACCTGTCGTCAATCATTCTGAGTCTCTGTGATCCCCAATTCAGTCCAGAATTGAACCTCCAACCCAACCCAAAATTGTACTGACCAGTTAGGTTTCAACCACAGTCTTCAGAGAGAGAAAACTGCAGCTTGGTTACTGGGTAGGGATGGAGATAAATATGAAAACTCACTGAGTTCTACTACCAAGGTACCTAGCGACCAGCCAATAGGGTACAATAGTCTCAAGACTTGCATTTTTGCGGGAGTTGGAGAGCCCCAAAAGCTGTTCTCCTTCCTCTGACTTAGCCCACCCTTCACAGTTTGTTGCTCTTTGCAACACTGCCTATTTTCTTTGTATCTGTTGCCCATTAGGAGGAGGGCTATAGACATGCAGTGTGTGCCATGGGCTGCACTGCTTGCTATCTTGGCCTGATTTCTACCCAAGGATGCAAACCAATTCTAGGTTTGCTTTACTGTTTGGACAAAAGATGTTCAAGGCCTCCACACACAACAAAGAGATAAAGTAGCCTAAAGTTAACGACACTTTTATAACGATAGACTTTTAGGTGATTCTTGACTTGGAAGTTATTTTTTCTCAATTAAAAATCAGAGGTATTTATATAACTACTCACACTGCCTTAAGTCATCCCAGGTGACCAGTGCTGCAAGCTGATTAAAAAGAAATAAAGACCATCTCCAGAAGTTCTACCACAACACAGACCTAGTCACTAGTGCTTAGGAAGAAGAGTCATTGGAGCTAAAGAAATACAACTGATAGAAACTCATCATAAAGTATGAAATCGGAGCAACTGCAAGCAGCCTAAAAATTCTCAACTAGTTTAAGGGTTCTGGTTCAAGAAGTAACCATTCCAACACAGACCCCTAGGGGACATAGAATAGCATGTCATATGGAAGATAATCAAATCACATCCTAGAATTAAATGAAAAAGGGAGGGGCAGTAAAACACCTGTGTGTGGATCAGCCATAGACATTTCCCTCAGGCATTCCTGGCTAAATTTTCTATCAATTCTCTAAGGAGTTAAGATAGGAAATTGTGTGGTTTCTTGAGCAGAGTCACATGCCTGCATGTGTGTGTATGTGTGTATGTGTGTGTACTTGCTTAACTACTTGGTAACTTAAACCCAGTACATTCCTTGGTAGGGGTTGAATTATCCTCAACAAATGCTTTTTTAGTTTATTATAGCATCCAGTGTAAAATTTCCCAGCAAATATCATGATGAATAAGATGAATAATAATCTGGGTTATATGTGCCCTGTGGACAATCAGAACTAAGATTCTGGTACTTAGAATAAGCGAAAGACATTATCAACAGCCCTACTTCAGCAGGATTATGCTTATTTGGATATGCTATACTACATAGGGTCCCAAGAGACTTTGCTATGCGATATAACTCTCCTCATAGAGGGTAAGATTTGACAGAGCTAAATGACCTGCCTACCCTCAAATCATCTCCTTTGTCCTCCTGATAGTGCCTGAAATTCTTCACTGCCTTTGTTAAAGCTAGCATAATGTTACATGCAATTTGGGGAAAGGGGTGATTAACACTTTTAGCTTCTACTCAAATACAGATAAAACCATTTCTTCAGATTAACTAGCAAGGGGTCTTAAACACAGTGAACATATTTTACAAATCTGAAAGTGGATCAAGTTGTTGCACAAGTAAAAATATAAATACAGTGTTAAAAACTTTGAAATCACAACAGTGCTAGAAGAACTGAGATATTAAGTGATCATGAGCATGAAATGGGATCCTTTCAATGGAGGAAGAAGAGGATGGAGCAACACCAGGTGAAATGGAAGAGTGTGGGGCCATCATTACCAGAGAGCATCACAGTGTTCACATGAGAAAAAGGAAGAGAGGAGAAGCACGGGAATCAGCAGGTTCTGGGAGAAAAAATGGCACAAGGCTGCTCTAACTGGCCCTAATGTTTCTACTTAGCCCTTCATATTTTTGCTGCAGTATTAAAAAAAAGTAAAGGAAAATTGGATGATGATAAACTAGATTACTTTTTTTAACATAAAATATGAATAGAGGGGTGTTCACTTCACTATTTCCTGAGTTGTTACTTTGTGTCAACCTGAGTCCAGCATTCTCCTTCCATTGTGCCAAGGACCAGACTATAGACTGCATGTTACCATAGCAACACACCAGTGGAAACATCTCTGGCCCCACACATACTGAGCCTTCAATTCTAAATATTCCCAAGGTCCATCTCAAACCAAAATAAACTTTTCTTCACACTTCTGAGAAAGGGCTGTAGTTGTTGATATTTACTTATTTATTCCCATAAACTTTAGCAATCGCATGCCAAAACCGAGCCCGAGGGAACAAATAAAATAGACCGTCAGTGGGTGTGCAAATCGCTTTTGTTTAAAATTATCTATCTGATAATTGGGCAGAATATCAAGTGCTCTTAATGCAACTCTCAATTCCATCTGTCAAAAGCTTTAATAAAGTCTAAAATGTCCCAGTCCCTATTCCCTCAAAATATCATAAAAGAGATAATAGTTCAAATGAAATGACGAGGGACACACAGACCAAGTCAGAGTGATTCCTTTATTGAGTGGGGGAGCACTTCACTTTTAAGGAAGGATAGAGCCCTAGGCTGACCTTGCCCAGTCAGTTTTGCTGGCTCTTCCTGCCTTGGTTGGAGAGCGCCACCTGCTGTATCTGCCCCATTACTCTTCTCATACAGTCCCTTTGTCAGCTCCAAGTATCCCAAATGCCAAAGACTTTGAAAGCCCAGGGCCAACTCTAATATTTATAAGCATTGGTTGGACAAGTATGTCTTGGACTGTGGTCTAAAGAAAGAGGAAAGAAGGGCCAGCTTTGAAACTTTTAAATAAGAGCATATTAGAGCTTAGGGAGGGGGATTTTAGATTATTTTTACCACCCAGACACCTGGTCTGGACACACTGAATTCCTGTCCACTTTCTTGTCCTTATCTGCCACCAGTCTTTTGTACCAAGTCTGCACCAAACTGGATTCCTCACCATCTCCTATATAGTTTCTCATGGGTGTTTTTTTTTTTTTCATTCTAATACCATTCCTTAGCTTACCACTTAGTCAAAATCTGTGCATCTTTTAAGGACTAGTTAAGAATGTTTTTCTATCTTCATGAAAGTTTTCTTCACAGTCTTTATAAATCTTCATACCACCCATGGTTAATACCAATTATTTATCAATTAATCTGCCTAGTGATATCTCTTTTAAATTTCATTATTTAATTTCTTGTCTGGCTCTCTAAGTAGTCATGTGCTTTGGGGTAACATCCCCTGAAGTTTTAGAAGCTCCTGGAGAGCAGCAGTAGCATGACATATTATACCAAGAATAGAGCCTTGGACCCGACAGCCACTTTTTCTTGATCTTGTCATTTCTTCTCCAAAACTTCTTTCACTGTGTCCTACATTCCTCAAAGGCATTTGCCTTTGTGAGAGAGCTCTGAATTCAGTACATGTTAAACAGGTACCCTGGAGTCCCTTATCCTCACAACACTGTGGATAGGAGGACAGGGTGAGGATGGGTAAAAGTGGATAAGAATACTGGGAAAGCTGAAGAGTGAATAATTTATTATTTTTTTTGTCTCTAAGAGGTTCCTTACCTCTCAATAAGTCAATGAGCTTAATTTTAGTCACCCTGCTATGCTATGGAAATTCTTTAATTCTTTGTTTTCATTAGTATTTAGCAACAGACTAATGGATGTGGCCTGATATAAAGCATAATGGCTAAGATCATAAATTTTAGAGAAAGAAAACTGAGTTTAATTACCAACTCTATAATTTATAACCCATGTAACCTGGGGCATGTTTCTTGGCATCATTGAACTTGTTTCCTCATATGTAAAATGAAGATAACATTCACCTAATGGGATTTTTATGAGAATTAAATGAGTAATGTGTGCAAAGCACATACTGTAGAGCCTGATGATAAGTTTTATTGGTGGTGGTGTTTATATTCCCAAGGTCTAGCAGGGAGCCTGCCCACACACACACACACACACACACACACACACGTTGAAGTGAAATAGAATATACAAAAATAGATCAACGCCATCCCACACGCTACGAACAGATCTAGCCCTGGTGACAGGGACATACAAAGATCCAGCTCTAGGCCTCAGTCCTCAATGTCCAACACTTGTCCAAACAGTTCATTTATGACAACCTGCTCTCATTTTCTCCGAATTCTCCCAATTTTCACTTCTGGCCCCTGATGACCCCGTGGGACACCCCCTATAGTCTGACTCATGTGCTCTTAGACCCAGCTGAGCAGTCATAGTCTGCCTCTGCATACTCTCTACTCTGCCTTCCATCTTGTCCAGGAAATCCCTCTGATTTCACCAAGGGAGGGAGACGGACACAATTATCCCAATGAGCAACTAGCTAACAAAAGCAAAAAATCAGTTATCTACTTAAGAGATAAAATTAGGTACCTGAACTCAATTCCAGTGTGTATGTGGGGGGGCGGGGGGGGATGGGGAGAGTTCTTCCACCACCAACAAACATTTCTCAGACACAAGAAGGGTAGCATCAGATTTCACAGGTTAAGGATTAAGACCTACAAAGCTGCTCCCCACACTGGCACCCCCACTTCAGACTCCAGTGGCAAGTGCTTTTGACCCACTGGCTATAAATCAGAGGTTCCCAGGACCACCTCCTTAGATATGATTAATTTGTTAGAAGGGCTCACAGAACTTAGAAAACAAGTTGATTCACTCGATTACCCATTTATTACAAAGGATATAAATCAATAGCCAGATGAAAAGATAAATAGGGTCAGGTCCCAAACAAAGGAGCTTCTGTCCCGTGGAGGTTGGGGCTCTGCACAGTGGCACAGGGTAGCATTCTCATTTCCCCATGTAGAAGCTCTCCTAACCCTGTCCTTTGTAAATTTTATAGAGGCTTCATTAAAAGTCATGATTAATTAAATCACTGAGATTGGTGATTGATTCAGCCTCCAGCCCCTCTCCCCTCCCTGGGGGTAATGGGTGTGACTGAAAGTTCCAACCCTCTAATTACATGGTTGGGTACATTGGCATCCAGCCCCCATCCTTAGGTGCTTTCCAAAAATCACTTCATTAATATAACAAAAGACACCTTGATCACTTTCAACACTTTGAAAATTCCAAGGGTTTTGGGAGCTCTGTGCCAGAAATGGAGTTGAAGGCCAAATATATTTTTCTTATTATAAATCACAATACCAGAGAGATGAAAATCTGTAATCAGATTTCCACTTGTTGCAGGAAAAGAAAGTATTTACATTTTAACATTTTGCATTAGCCTGTCCACTGTTAGAGACTAATGTTTATAATTATTAATTTTTAACACAAGCTATAAATGTGTCCTACATGTGCCAAAATCACTTTCAATGGGATGGCTATTACACACATATGGAGGAGCAAAAAGGTGTGAACTTGTCAAGATTTGGCCTTGGTTTCTTTTAGCACCATTCCCTGAGAGTCCTTGTTTTCCCTGTTATTTTGCTTTCAGCTAGTTGTCAATGACTATCCCTCAGGTGTGGACTGGCATTGCTTTAAAGTGTTCTAAGTGCAAAAAAAGAGAAATGTATTAGGCTTAAAATACAATACCTTCCAACGGTATTTTCACTTTTGTGTGGGACTCTTGAATAGAGTCCCTTTAGACTCAATAGAATTAATCTCTCAGGGTAAGATTTCCAAAGGTTGAAAATTACTTCTGTCCCTGAAATTACATCGTTTGTGGGCCCACTTACTCCATCGTCCACTAATGTTAGACCCCAGACAGAGTAGGCTGTAAGCAATGGCAAAATGGAGATGAACACATGAAAGATGTAGCCCTCATCTGTCCCTTGAATTCTGAGGTAAGAAGCAGTCATTGGCTCCAACTGTTCAGAGCAGAGTTTTAGAACAATCCAGGCCAGCTGTGGAAAACCCTGTCTGGGTTTGGCTTCTGACAGACAGCAGCTTTTGTGTGGAAAAAAGCAGCTCTTTTCCCTCAGGTAAACCTGAAAAAGCTGTGCTGACTGAAATCTAAATTGGCCAAAGGTTTTGAAAGAACATGATTTTGATGCTGAAGTCAACACAATGAGGAAGCAGAAATGTGCCTCTTAGTAGGCAGCATGAGCCACAAAGATTTGGACATAAAGCTACATGATTCAGCCTACTTGATATTATTTCCAGAGGGCTCAGAGCACCTAAATCCAGTGAGCTCCATGGTCTTAACACTTAATGTGTGCTGTCCCTATCCTGAATACAATTCCACAAAACTCACCAATTCATTTTGCTAATAAGAAAGTCAGCTTATACCTATGAAGGAAGACCAAAGCAACCAGTAAAAAACACACAACAGGATATTAAGTATGGCTGTAACTTGCCTGAGATACCAGAGTTCCACAGAGGAGGGGAGGGAACTGTGAGCAATGCTAGCATCATTCAGGTAGAGAGCCTCAGTGGAGATGAGAGATGACTGTGACCAGGAACGCAGGGGCCTATGGGTAGCAGGTAGTGAAAGGAATTAAATCCTGCTCCTGTGAGCATAATAAAATCGGGCATTTTCCCAACAAATCGCGTTGTAACGGGAAGAAAGAAATCCAATAATCGTCTGACTTTGCAAAGTCTATCTGAGTTGTCTTGCACATTTTCGTTGTTGAAATGCCAGGCCCTCCATATTTGACGGAATCTGTCTCTACTCATCGTTTTTGGAAAAAACTCGTCTCCCGCGCTTTGGTATAAAAAGCAATATGATGAGTTTACTCATTTCCCACAAAAAAAAAAAAATGTGTTTAAGGAGCATTTGAACAGGGTCCCTCAGCCCAGCCTGTGTCCTCTCAAAGTCCCGAAGTCCTCAGGGGATGTCCTACTGACACAGGGAGTGGGCCTAAGCCACAGTCTGGCCTCCCTCTGCTGGAGGCTACTGGGCTGGCTGATCAGGGGACAGAACTACTTCCATCACCCTGCTGCTGCCCCTGCCCAGCCTCCTCTACAAGAGGCAAATTGCCCCTCTGCTGCTACTGGTCACCGCCCTCCTCCCACCCCCTCCATAGCCGTTCCCCCCCTCTGCCCGCTGGCACATGCCTTGGCTGGTCTGGCACAGCCTGCTTGCTGGCCCCACCCCCCACTGACTAGTCATTTGCTGTTTGGTCGACTTGCATATTATGCTTTTATTATATAGGATGGTAACAGTTTCTTCCTCCATATAGTCCAAGATTTAGTTCTGAGAGGAAGAAATATGCTAACCCAGAAACATTCCATGAAACTAATTGATTGCCTGGTAAATTTGTGCAAAAACAAACAAATAAACAAAAACACCCTTAATACAGAGATATTACACAGGAAAGCTGGAAGAAGTTCTAAAGTCAATAGACTAAAATCAAATCAAAATGGTACAGAAAGTGGGATAATGCAGAGAATGTCGATTGGGATGGGTGGTAGGAAAGTAGAATTATCTCTGGCATCTTTCCCAAAGGACACATCTACCCACATATAGATTCTGGTGGGTCCCCAGGGAGAACTCCCAGCTTCCCACCCTAGAGAGGAACACTGCACTTGATAGACAGGAATTATCATGTCCTTTAAATGAGAAGAGGCTGGGTCATCAGCAAAATGAGAAAAACCACTAGCCTAAGTCAGGTGGAATGAGAAATGAATTTAAGTTTCCACACATACTAAATACTTATTTGGGGCTATTATTTTATTTCTTTCTCCCTCCATTTCTTATTTTCAAAAAGAGAAGGGATAGTAATAGCTACCTTACAAGTTTACAGTAAGCATTAAATAATACATGATAATGATATCAAATAAATATTAGAATCTAAATTTTGTTGCAGCATTCATAATGATGATGCTTTACCAAATAAATATGTCAGGCTCTGCTCTTACTGTTTTTATTTTCATTTATTTTCATTTATATCAATTTGCCCTGGTTTGTACTAAAAGGATTTCCTGGATTGTATATTTTTAATCAGTTTGTGGGAAAGGAAGTTCCCAAAGGAAAGACTTTTTGCGCTATATCCGATGAAATCATTGGCATAGGATTTAGAAAGTTAAGAAAAACTAACTTGCTTACAATTATTTTATTCAACATGGAAATTTCCTTTGGTTGGATTTATTTTTGTTGAGTGTTAGTGCAAAGTAAAACCACTGAATATAAAAATAGGAATACAGTATTAATAGAGCAAAGCTGTGAAACTATCAACTAACTGAATTTTATTCTCATTGGTGTTATCAATTAACTTGAAATTGAACAAATATCTTCCCACATTGTAAGTTAATCTACCCTTAAGTCTAAGAAACACCACCTACCCATTAAAATAAACAAACAAAAATATATGGCATAATCTATAATAATAAAAGCATAATATGATAATTATACCAGATGGCCTTCCAGATGAAGCCATGGCAACAGGGGCCGAGGCAGAGGCAGGTGGCCACCACTGCAGTGGCAGGGGCCAAGCCCCTTGCACCAATTTCATGCACTGGGACTCTAGTTACATTATAGAATGTAATTAGGCTTCTGTAAGTCTTTACACACACTTAGGAATATACTCTCATTTACTCTACCCATGTATCACTAATATATATGTACGACCAATATGTATCAAGTTAAGACTGGTATATATAATGTGATCATAAAATTTACAATTGTTGGATCAGATTTTAAAATTATGCTAAGATTGACACATTTTTTTCTCCATCTAATTGTTTATTCACCTAACTGCAGTTTACTGTGCTTTTTGGAAATCCAAAGTAGCCATTGATGAAACTGAGAAAATAATTCTTCTTTTTTAAATTTTGTGATATAATTCACATTCATGCTGGAACCTTCAGCACCCCAGAAAGGAGTCAGGTGAAAAGAAACTCTAAAAAGTATTTAAGGCCTCCTCCAAGGAATTTTCCCTTTCTCCCTCTCACATACCTCTATGCCTTGATCCACCTAGAGTTCTAAGAAAAGTCAATAGAGTTAAAAGAATGTATGTGTGAGTTTATTGCAGGCTCTCTAAGTAGAATTATGCTCTGGCTTTACCAGTTGCATTTCTGCAGCTCCGATACTGTCATAAACCACAGTGCCATTTAGCTGAGGTTGAGCATATTGGGCAGAGTCAAAGTGATCAATCAACTAGCGAAGAGATCTGGAAACACTCCAGGGAGAAAGTTGAAACCATTTCTCACTAGAACAACAAATAAAATGGACTTGTTCTCCAGTCTGCTCCTTCCCCTCCTTCTCCCACCTCTACTTTCACTTTGGTAACCAGTATTAAATACTGATCCTGTGCTGTTTATGAAATAATACTAAAGGGAATAAGAACTAAACATTTACCCCTTTTCATCTCAAATTTTATCAAGAAAATATAACAAGGTTTCTAATACCGCCCCTGAAAGATGTTTTAAATGGTGGCTACATAAAATACTTGAGAGTTTTAGAAAATAAGATTATTAATTTAAAAATCATGCTTAGGCCCACAAATTTTGCCTAAAAGGCTTTCTTCTCTGGAGTTCTGATGGAGAATAAATAAATACTCATCATTAATATTTTATTACAAATGGTCATTTATAAAACAGCCATTGTTTGAATGAAGAAACTAAGATTCAGGAAGCACAAATGATTTGCCCTGCCATGGACTTGGCTAACCAAAGAGCAAGTTGCTTCCTACACTTACTGTCTTTTTTGTTAATCATTTATACACAAATTCTTGAGTACCTGTCATATCCACAGTGGTAGCTAAGGGCTGTGAATGTATAAACCCAAATAAGTCATGGTTCCTGATGCCAAAGATATTATTATTTGATATCCTATTCAGAGCAATAATAGAAAGCACCATCAAATATTCATCATGTGAGAGAAACTTGGTCAATCCCAGGCAGGGTCACAGACATTATTCTCTTAATATGAGTGTTATTTTCCTCAGTTTACAAATGAGAATCCTAGGATACAACATGGTCATGTGATTGTTTCAAATCACATAGATCATCTGAAGCCCGGGTCACATGTAAACCCAGATCTGCCTGATTCCAACACCTTTGCTCTTTACCATATCATAGGCTATGCTACATCCAAAATAGTTCTCCCCAGAGGCAGTGGGAGATGCTTTAGCTAAATGTAAAGGGGATGTTTTTCAAAACGAGTTCTATTAGCACTGGAATAACTTACCAAAAGAACCTACAGATTTTCATCTCTCCTAAGTGACTTAAAAATGAGAGGATATTGATTTAGAGGTTTAAGAGTGGGCCTATCTGACTACCTAGTAAGAAGTGAAACTAAATGGCATCTCAGGCCTTCGTCCATTCTGTAACTCTCGGGAAAAAACAATAACAATCAAACACAAAAACATCTATAAGTCTCTCCTGTGTTTTCCCTTGAATTCAAATAAGCTGAAAAGTAATAGGTATATTGCACTTTAAATACTATGCAGAGCCCTTGGAAAATATGCATGGACTATGAAGCTTTCAGGTGTTCCAAGGAGGTTTTGCAGAGGGTTTTGTTGTTGTTGTTGTTGTTTTAATGGTAAAGCCTGAACTGAAGTTTGGGCCAAGGTGTGTTTGCATATAGTGATTAAGCCTGTGTCTGTGGGAAGCAAACATTGCAGAACACTGAAAAATATGTTCATGCTAGAAGGCCCGTACTCGGATTGCCATCCTGAAAGAAAGACAGATGTTTCTTCAAAAGCAGAACAAGTGGCTTGCTGTTCCTTCTGGACTTGGACCTTTAGCTGTCTCTTGGGGTCAGTACACGTCAGAACAATTGCGACCACTGTGCTTCCCCTCTGTATCTCTAGAAAAAGACAGAGCACCAGGAGAGAGCCAACTCTTTGTTCACAAGGCCTGTGCTAACAGTACTTTTCGTTTGAAATACTTTTTTCAGTTTTCAAGTCTATCACAGGCGTTAGGACTGTTGCCTGTGTTTACATGCGGTAGCCCCTGCAGTGCTCTTAGAACAACACTGTACCTCTTTTTCATAAAAACCATCCCTCTGGTATTCACTTTTTAATGCGATAGGTCTCATCTCTGCTAGACTATATGCTCATTTCATGGCAGGAAGCATGGCTGCCTTGTTAACCATAAAATCCCCAAGGCCCAACACAATGCCAGGCATATAGGAGGCCCACAGCTTTCTTTTTCTTCCCACTCCTGAGAGCATCTTTGGATAGTCTCAGATATCCTGGAAAGGCAAGGCCTAGACTGGCTCTTTCATTAGGCTGCTTGAACAAGATTGTTCATTCATTCATTCATTCAACAAATATTTTTGAGTTCATAATATGTGTTAGGGAGTGCTCTGAGTGACTGGGATTCTCCAGAGAAAAGAGCAAAAGAGACCAAACGTCTCATCTTTATGGAGTTTACACGTCACCATAACTACAATGGAAAAAGAAATTTAAAAGTCCAGCTATTTCACTACCATTGATTTTGTAGATTACATGAGATTGCTAAGTATCTTACAAATGTTCTATCTTAATCCAGGTGGAAATATCTATCATAATAAAAGGGTAATATGCTAATTAGACCAGACATCCTTCTGGAGGTCATTCTGGAAGTCCTTCCTGCAGAAGCTTGGGCCAGAGGGAAGCCAGCCTGGGTCCTGGGTGCCTGTGGGTGGCTGGAGGGAAGCTGGTGCTGGCAGGGCAGCCAGGGGAAGGAAGGCCTACTCCTGCATGAATTTTCGTGCATTGGGCCTCTAATATCCCCATAAAACAGTAGAGTTTTAACTGAGAAATATAACTTACAAGTACAGAAACCTCTTGCAATGGATATCAAAGCTAGCTGTGTGATATTTCAGGCCCACCTTTCCATGTGTGACCTCAGAAGCCCCCTAACAGATTTAGCATGAATACATATTTCCTATTGTTCCTTGCCACCAACCAAGTTCTGAGTAATGGGCAGTAGGTTCTGACAGGAATAGAAACACATGGAGTGTGGGGGATTCATTTAGAGAAGAAAAGTGAAACTCATGTGCACCAAATTATTTGCATCTGTTAAGTTATGGTTGGCATTTTTACATATATTATCTCATTTAATCTTGGCAATAAACTACATCATATGGCCTCCCATGTACTTCCTATGGAATGAGGAAATAGGGCCAGAGGTAGAGATGTGCCTTTACATGCCAATAGATTATACCTTTTGCAATTGCCAGCACTCCTAGCTAACTTCCTAACTAGCACATTTGTGGACTTGCTTAAAGAGTGAATACACGAATGGTCTCACCAGATAATGAGAACGTTTACTGTTCGTGACCCTGTGCCAAAAAAGAAATGGGAAAGTCTCAGACCAGGGAGAATGGCCATCTACCTTCTACTCAGCCAGGCAAGACTTTGTAGAAAAGGTGGAAACTGGTGCCAGCTCATGCTATTTAAAGAAACCCTGACTTTCAGAATTTTCTGCTGCCTTTCCTAATGGTGCCACTTCCCCTCCCGCCCCCGTCCTTCAGGTCACAAACTTTTCTCCAGCTGAAAACACAGCTGTCTCACAGAAACACTGTATAAGAAAATGAATAACAATAAAACCCAGAGGAATCAGGGAAGCAGTGATAAGGATGCTTTATGTTTTTCCTTTATCCAGCTGGGAACTTACATTGAGCTTCGCTTGCTGAGTGCTAAGAAGCTAGGGGAGCTGCTGGGGCTCACAGGGCGAAGGAAGGAGGGTGGGGAGCCCCACACGGAAGAGGCAGCAAAGGGATTTAACAAGGAGAACAGTCTCCAGCTGGACCTAGTCCAAGGACAAGTCGAAGGTCAGTAGAGGAGCTTTAACACACACCTGTCCATCTCTCTCCCCCTCTCCCCTCGCCTTCTCTCCTACCCCCTTCCCCTCCCACCCCTCTCCCCCACTCTACAGGTGCTCTTATTGCCTTCAGGTCCTACCCGCTTCCCAGCTGCTCAGCTTCCCATCCGCTCAACAACCCAAAACAACAAATGCTCCAAATCAGGAGCTTTTGTGTGGATACTGGCGCCCAATTCTGAACCAATTTATTCGTATTCTGACTTTAGGACTTCGGCTTGAACTAATATTTTTATCTTCAACCACAAACAAATCCTCCTTTTCCACAGTTTTGCTTTGATGGTTTTACTTACCCATGGTGAGCCACACTCCTAGATTATCAAATGAAGAATTCCAGAAATAAGCATAACAATTCACAGGTGTTACATGGCGGGCGCTCTGGCTATCGAGGTACAATCTCCCGCCTCCTGCCCCTACGGACCCGCCCCCCACCTTGTCCAGCGTCTCCAAGCTCCCTGGTGGCCGCCCTCTTGGTTGTCAGACCCACTGGCGGGGATCACAGTGCTGATGTTCAAATCACCCTGATGTTCCTTAGACCCCAAAGCACCACAGCAGTGATGCTGGGAGTGTGGATAAATATGCGCTGAGGTTGCTAAGATCCACGTAAGAACGGACCTTCTATGCATGACATTGAAAGAAAAAAAAGAAACTCATTCTAGTTTTGCTGTTGCACCTCAAACTGCACACGTTAAGGCCACGGTGAGTGAGAAGCGCCCAGTTACACTGGGAAAGGCATGTCATTTGTGGGTGGAAGGTGAACAGAAAAGACATTGCAATTGGCGAAAAAGCATGGGCCACACACAGCGATGTCAGCAAGGCATCCCCCTAAACTAGTGATCACATTCACGGAGCTTGGATCTTAGTATACTGTTGTATACTGTTGTATTGTTCCATTTCATTATGAGTTATCATTGTGAGTCTCTTATTGTGCCTAACTTATACATTAAATTTTGTCATAGGTATATATGTATATTAAAAAAACACACAGCATGTATAGGATACAGTGCCATCTGTGGTTTTGGGTATTATTGGGGGCCTTGGCACGTATTCCCCATGGATGAGGGGAAACTTGTGCACTAAGGTTACAGTGGCTCAATAGTAAAAGTCAGAATGGGATACAGCCTGCGGGAAAACTTTAGAGTTACACCTTTTCCCCATTCTCCTCCAAAGGTACTTCCAAGACAATGTTGTGAAGGGTCAGATCGCGGAATATATTTTTTTAATTCTATCTTTGGTCTAGGTGAATGGTGATCAGATTTCTATAGGCTTAAGAATTACAAAATATCTGGGGAAACAAGATGGCGGCATAGGGTAGACACCGCATATGCAGCTGTGAACAACTATTTCAGAAAAACCACGAAAAGAACACACGGACACCACTCGCACCCGCAGGACAGCTGGCTGAGTGAAAATCCTACAACCAGAGAAGAGTCTGAGACTCAGAGCAGCAGCGGAAGCAAAGTACAGAGGTACGGAGGCGCGCGCACGGGCTCGGGGAAGGGCAGATACCGGAGGCCGTGGTTCTTTTCCAAAACGGAGAGAGCCACAAGCTCCCAGCGGCTCTGAACTCCAGCTCCAGACGAGTTTT
>PVJC01012386.1:0-39753 GCA_004026665.1 Murina feae
CTTCCTCTTCTTAAAGAATACCCTTCAGCATTTCATATAATACTGGTTTGGTGGTGATGAACTCCTTTAGCTTTTTCTTATCTGTGAAGCTCTTTCTCTGACCTTCAATTCTAAATGATAGCTTTGCTGGGTAGAGTATTCTTGGTTGTAAGTTCTTGCTATTCATCACTGAATATTTCTTGCCACTCCCTTCTGGCCTGTATAGTTTGTGTTGAGAAATCAGCTGATAGTCGTATGGGTATTCCCTTGTAGGTAACTATTTTTCTCTTGCTGCTTTTAAGATTCTCTCTTTGTCTTTTGACCTTGGCATTTTAATTATGATGTGTGTTGGTGTGGTCTTCTTTGGATTCCTCTTGTTTGGGATTCTCTGCTCTTCCTGGGCTTGTAAGTCTATTTCTTTCACCAGGTAGGGGAAGTTTTCTGTCATTATTTCTTCAAATAGGTTTTCAACATCTTGCTCTCTCTTCTTCTGGCACCCCCATAATTCAGATGTTAGTACTCTTGAAGTTGTCCCAGAGGCTTCTTATAATATCTTCATATTTTTGGGCTCTTTTTTCTTTTTACTCTTCTGGTTGGGTGTTTTTTGCTTCCTCATATTTCAAATCATTGACTTGATTCTTGAGATTCTCTAGTCTACTAGAGAATCCCTGTATATTATTCTTTATTTCAGTCAGTGTATGCTTAATTTATGACTGGTCCTTTTTCTTTTTTTACTTTCTTCTTTTTTTTTTTGGCATTCTCACTCAGATCCTTGAAAGTTTCACTAAGTCCCTCAGAAGTTTCTAGAAGATTCTTTTTTTTTTTTTTATTTCATTGCTTAAAGTATTACAACAAGTGATAAATAGATTCTTGAGTAACCTTATAACTTTGGTTTTGAACTCTATATGCAGTAGTTTTCTTTCTCCCATTTCTTTCATTTGTGACATGTTTCTTTGTCTCCACATTTTGGCTGATTCCCTGTGTTTTTTCTATGTATTGAGTAGAGCTGCTATGTCTCCTTGAGTTGGTAGAGTGGCCTTGTGTAGTAGGTTCCCTATGGGGCCCAGTGGCTCAGCCTCCCCAATCACCTGAGGTTGACATTCTTGGTGATCTCTTTGTGGGCTATGTGCACAGTTTTGTTGTAGTTGAGCCTTGATTGCTGGCAGGAATTGACTTCCAGGCCAATTCGCTATGGGGACCAGCTGCGACTACAGTGGGACAGCTGCTGTGCAGGAGACACCTTTATAGGGCAGAACTTGCTTCAGTGGGGCTTTGGTGTTCACTGAGTCTTCCCCATGAGTGTGTCACTTATGGATGTGAAGAGTTGTAATCTGGTATAGTCTCACACTGACCACTAGGTACACTGGCTCTTGGGTCTCCAAGGAGGTGCAAAGTCAGCCACTGCCTGGGGTCACTCAATAGGAGCTAAAGCAAGATATGCAGATTCCTCCTCTTTGTATTGGATTTGGAAGTGCCCAGACAAGGCCCAGCTGTGAAGCAAGCAGGCTGGTGCTGACCTTGGGCCTTTTATTGATAGGATGGATCTCCCTGACCCAGCTGCAGCTTGTTTGACAGGTTTTAGGCTGAGAAAGCTCAGACCATTCATATGCAAAAGCCACTGCACACAGCTTGGGTGGGGTTGTAAATTGATTGAGGCTGGGTCTCAGGGAATCTCCAGGGCAGAGCAAACAGAAATGTCTGAAAGTCAGACCTGTACTGGGAATGTCTCAGCATGGGAATAATAACTGCTGCAACCACCTCCATGTGGAAGAAAGCCAGCCCCACGTTCCTTCCCTGATGCCAGACAGTCCAGTTTCTCCCCATATGTGTCTGGGTCCCCCAGAACTTTTCCCACCACTGGAGCTCAGAACAAGCAGAAGCTTGGAAATTCAGTTCGTTGTGCTGGCCTTTTAAGAGAAGCAGCCCCAATCCACAATTGCTTTTACAGTCTACAGTTCTTACTGCCTGTAGGGACTTCTTTCCCCAGCTCTGGGACACTGGGTTGGGGGTCTGGTGATCTTCCTCCCAATTAAAAAAGCTGCACACCTGGGTGCCAGACCAGCCCATTCCACACCTCCTACCTATCTCAATGGGCTTTCCTCTTCACCTCTCTAGTTGTAGTACTTCTCCTCAGCCAGCTTTCCTGGAGTTCTGGATGATAGTTGTTTTATATTTTAGTTGTAATTTTGATATGGTTGTGGGAGGCAGCAAGTACAGGTATTTACCTATGCCGCCATCTTGGTTCATCCCACCAGGCTTACAACTACTTTTTATTGCCAGTGTTATGGGGGTCCCACTTGCTGGAAGAGTGGGACATTTACAAGGATATCTGTAAGGACTTCTGGATATTCTCCTGTAGCCCCAAAATTAATTCCTATAACAATAGAAGCACTAGGGAAAAGGGATATGCAAAACACTAGCAATGTGGAAGCCAGATCTATCTTTTGTAAGTCCTGTGTCCAAAGAAATGAGGGCAAATGTATTAATTTCCCTATATGTCATCCATGTAAGCTCTCTACTGGAATGTAATTGAGAGGAAGACTTTGCTGTCTCTCTGGTGCCTGGGATATAATAGATGCTCAATAACGAGTTGGTTAAGAAATATGAAACAGATTTGAGCTTAAATTAACAGGTTTTTGCAGTCATCCCGCAATATTGGATTCTACCATATTATTTAATATTGGAACCTAATTGAGATTTATATGTATTGAAATTTAAAATGCACATGGCCTTTGAGCCAACCACTCTAGGAATTTTTTTAGAGATATACTTGCATATGCCCACAAAGACAAATGTGCAAGAATATTCATTGCCAATTTGTCTGTAGTTCAGAAAAACTAAAAACCTTATGTCCCTTAGTAGGTGATGGTTACATAAATCATGGTACATCTATAAGTTGGAATACCCTGCAGTTGTTAATAAGAATAGAAAGCTTCAGTTAGACCCAAATTGAATGATATTCAAGATACATTTTTAACTGAAAAAGAAAAATGTGGAACAGAGTTGTAGAATTGTGCTCCCATTATTATTAAAACAAATGAAGATACACACATAGATAATAGTGTATATTCAAAGAATGTCTCAAGAAAAATATGTAAGAAATAGAGATTTTCTCTGGGAAACAGGGGACTAAAAACATGGTGATTGGGTATTGGAGAATCATTTGTCATCATATAACTTTTTCACTAGTATAATGCATGCCATGTGTATTACTTACCTCAAAGAAAAGGAAATTTTAAAACAAAAGAACTTAATGTCATTTTCCCTATTTAAAAACATGTACTGGAAGAAAAAATGAGTTTGCTACATTCTTTCAGCACACAGGTTAGTATTCCCTGGGAATACATCAGACAACTTTCAGGTCCTTTAAGGAGTGTAGGGATCCCAAAATGGCTCCCACATTTGCCAACTATTCACTTTCTGCTTATAATTTTCTAAGAGTCAGTGCTTCATTAATGTTTTACTGACAGGTATAGAGCAAAACTGATCTCAGGCAAAACTGACTTAGGTAAGGAAGACTAAATTATTTTGCAAAACTTTCTCTTTGCTCTTCCCTTTTTTACCACCTTACCCAGAGCCTGAGCCCACACTCAAACCTTGACTTCTAAAAGAACTCCCACAGAACACATTCCTTCATTCATCCTCTATGAACCAAGTACTCATTCTCCACTACTGACAGTTTTCTTTCACTTTGCTGTGTTCTCTAAGTACTTGTAAAACTTTAAACCTACCAAACCCAATGTATGAAAGTCTATAAAAGAATATCACAGTTTATATTTTGTTGGCTAGCTGAGTCTATTTCAAGAAGGGCGGGGGGAGTCACCTTTAGTCAAGTACTAGGCCAGGCCAATTGTGAGAGTTAGTTTGGAATCAAGAAGATTTGGCAGATTTCTGACCTTGTGCTAAACCTATCTAGAGAGCCATGTAGCAGGCAGGTATTTTATGGCTCAGCACATCTTTATCCAAAGGTGGCAGAAGCCATGACTCAAGAAGAAGAAATAAGATAACAGCAGAGGGAGATTTGGTTTCCGTTGGTGCACTGTTTTGTGGCTTGAAATCTGAGAGGAGTGAACCAGGAAAAAAAAAAGTCTAAATGTTGGCCTAGCAGATACCTTTCACAGATTCTTCTCTGGTGAATGGGGCTTGATAATGCTGATAAAAGAGCAAACTATTGATTTTTCTTTGATTCACCAGTGACATCTAGGATCCCAGCATATTGAGAAAATGATATTCTCTTTGTTTAAGATACATGAAGAAGCAGTAAAAGAGACTTTTAAGAAGGCTTTGAAGTAAGTTCCTGAGAAAAGAAAAAAAACATACACAGGAAAAAGAATCACAAGAATTTAAGACATTTAAGAAAGAAAGCATAACTCAAATCTTATTGCTTCTCAACTGCGACAGATTCTTTAAGTAGAATATATATTTAATTAAATATATGTTGAGTCAAAGAGAAGTATATATTTAATCTTTAGAATTTCCATCACTTGGTACATTTCCATAGATTCATTACCTTTGATATATCATACAGCAAAATATGTCTATGCACGAAGTATATAAAATATAACAGTTATGTTACAACTACATAATGATAATGAATGGAAAAAACTTGTAGTATTTTCAATCAAGGTAGAAGAGAAAATTACATATATTCAGTTTCTTGAAATAAGAACACTGCTATATCTGAACATATTAAATTGAACATATTTTAGGAAAGTAGAAGATAAAAATTCCATTTGAAAGGTTTCATTGGTTTAAATATTACAAATATTTTGTATGATTTAAAATGTTAATTTGGGGAAGTAAATTTAATTCACAAAGCAAACTTAAATATTTATTTCCATTTGCTTTTCATGACAAAAACCCTTTGAAGGTAGAGTCCTTAAATATGATTCTATTATTCTGTATGGTGCCTAATCCTGACTTATACATGTGATGTTTATAATTCTGTAGTTAAGCCCCATTTTTTTCTAAAGATCTGAAGAAGTTATTTGTACATACTGAATGCTTCACTAAGTGCAAGCTAATGTGTCCCTGCAAAATTGGTATATTAAAGCCCTAATCCCAAATATGATGGTATTTGGAGGTGGAGTGTTTGGAAAGTAATTAGGGTTAGATGAGGTCATGAAGGTGGAGGCCTCATGATTAAGACTAGTGAGTGCCCTTGTAAAAAGATACAAAGAGCATGTTCTGTCTCCCTCAAACAAAGAAGGGGCCATGTGAGCATTCAGTGACAGAGCGGTCCTCCACAATCCAAAACAAGAGCTCTTACAATGAAACCTGCACCTTCGTGGCACTTTGAACTTAGACTTCTCAGACTCCACAAATGTCAGAAATAAATTTCTGTTGTTTCAGATACCAGGTTACGGTATTTTGTTATGGTATCTTGAGCTAAGACACTATAAAAATAAAACATAATGTAATTCATGACAATTAAAGCTAAAAAGAGAAGAGCGATCTTTAAAGAAATTTAGAGAAACTAAATGCTCTTACATACCTGACATATGTTAGTCACTATTGTTTAGGACTGAAATTCCCTGTTTTCTAGCAGCTAAAGCAGAGCAGGAAACATGCTATATTACATAGCATTGATTGTTTGAAAAGAAAAAAGCAAAGCAAACATTCTGCCCTTTTTCAAACTTTGTCTGAAAGGATTACAACCAAAACACAGGGCCTGTGTGGAAAAGCTCCTGGAGCCAGCCCAGGGGTCCTCATTGCTGTATCAAGACCAAAGAATGCATCTGACTAAATGCTTTTTGGACCCAAAACCGTCTTGATACTGTCTCATATTGGAAAAGGTAATCCTATATCCAATTGAATAAGCATCAACTTTCACTGCCTAGTGTTAGGTCTGATCAAAGAATTGAATCAATACCTCTCCCGCAGGAACTAGCTTTTCTGGCCATTTCACTATGGACATTCCATTTGTTGAGACCACGTTTTACTTGCTGTGACTCCCCTCCAGGTATGCACAAAGAAATATCTACCCCAAAAAAGCCTGCCAAAAGTCCTTTAAAAGCCACTAATTCCCATCACTGGGTGCTATACTCATCCAAGATCAGCCATCTGGTGTGCAGATGACCAAATAAATTCGTGATCCCTCACCATTTTGGCCTGGTGCATTCCTCCTTTGGTGATCCTAACATTTGGTGTCAAAACCTAGGAAGGTTCCACAGGGACGGGGAGCCATCGCCCCCACTTCAGTCACACTACTGTTCTCTGAGCTTGCTACGCGGAGAGCAGTAGGCAGTGGCAGCTTGTCCTGGGCTTACTTCCAAATCCTACTGAGGTAACTCAATTGCCAGCGTCAATCAGGCCTCCCTCCCTTATGGGATCCCCCCTCAAGCCAGCCAGCCAAGGAGGACACTAGACCGGGAATATCTCCTTTTCCATTGCTGACCCTCCATCCCACACCAGCCAATCTTCTCTAGTTGAGTGACATTCCACAATTTCTGTTGTCTCGAGTCTTCTGCCCACTCTCTCTTACTGACTTCTCAAAAGTCTCTCATCTCAAAAGTCCTAGCGCTAGGCCAGAAGACTCCTTAGCCCTTTGTCTTTGGGTCCTTCTGGATTAGGGACACCCAGTCCAGAGGGTGACCTCTCATTTTTTATGGTGATTTGTTTAGCAGCAGGGACACCTGCCCTAACAGTCACCTTTGTATTTGTGGTCTGTCACTCACCCTTCCTCTCTCATGGGTCATACACACTCCCTCTGCACATTCATGGGGGAGATCATGCCCAACCACCTCACTTTATTTTGTAACAATGTTTGGCCACAATATAAACTAGATAATAAGTCTCAATGGTCTGAAAACAGCACTTTTAATTTTAACACACTGAGCAATTTAATAATTGCTGTCATTGCAATGGAAAATGGTCAGATTCCCTACATCCAGGCCTTTTTCACCCTTCAGTCCCAATCCTTTTTCTCAGTCCTGTTCTATCCATCAGATCTTTCTCCTTCACACGAAACACCATACCCCTAACACTTCTGATTCTGAATCTACTTTTGACCCAGCAGACCACTGACCTCCACCCCCTTACACATCCTCTCCCCCACCTGCAGTAGATTCCCAAAACCCAGATCTTCCTAACCAGCAAACACCTCCCTGGCCCCTGAGAGCCCAAATCCCAAGAATACAAGCTCCAAAACAGCCTTTTTCCACCTAACACTTGCTCTCAGGCCACCCAAAGACCACCCTCCTCAACAGCATCTTCTATTCCTGCGCCAATTCCACCCCTGAGGAAGGCAGCAGGAACTGAGGGCATAGTCTGTGCCCACTTCTCATTCTCTATACCTGACCCCGCACAGATTGAGAGGGATCTCAGGTCTATTTCCTCCAATCTGATCATCTTTACAAAGGAATTTGACAAATTTAATGAAATTATTCAAGGCCCTGATGAAAACCCAGCTCTCTTCCTTCTCATGGTGGCCATAAAGAAATTTACCACCTTAGACCCCACCTCCCCAGAGGTAGTCCTTCTTCTGAACACCCATTTTATACCCCAATCAGCCCCCCCACACACACAATAAACTTTAAAAAATAGACACAGGTCCACAAACCCCTCAAAAAGACCTCATTAACCTGGCCTTTAAGGTCTTTAATGATAGAGACGAGGAGACTCAAATCCAAAAACAAAGGCGAGATCAGGCCAAGGCTGAGGCCCAGAAGGAGGCCTTTCGGCTCCTGGCCACTGCTCTCATGAATCCCAAAGTGCCGGTCCTCCAACCATGGGTAAGTCAGGGACTAAGCCTCCTCTGGGCCCTGCTTCAAATGAAACAAGAAAGGACACTGAGCTAAGTCCTGCTCAAACCCGAGACACCTGCCTGGGCCCTGCACAAGGTGCGGAAGGGAAGGCCACTGGGAATCAGACTGTAGTCTGGTCCCTCTAGGTCAGACCTCAGCCAGTCCAGCAAGGCCACCCTCTGGATCCAGTTTGGAGCTCCCAGACCTCCTGGGACTGGCCACCGAAGAAGCTGCTCAGGCCCTGACAGGGCGCCACAGACTTACATCACCAGGACAGGGCCTTGGGTAACAACTGTGATGGCAGGTAAGCCGATCTCCTTTTTAATTGACACTGAGGCCACTTATTCTGCCCTCTCTGAATTCACTGGAACCCTTGACCCCTCCTCAGTCTCTATTATGGGGGTTGGCAGATTAGTCTCCCAGCCATTAGCCATCTCACCTCTACACTGTGTCTTACTAAATACCCCCATTCACTCTTTTCTCATTCTACCTCAGTGCCCAGCTAGGGCTACCATGCATTCCCTCATAAAACCAGTCACCTACTTCAGTTTCACTCTCTCACCCCACAAGGCTGAGCCATTCCTTGAACTATAAACGCCTTATCTCTGTATCTCCTCCATGATTGTCCCCTCCTCTGAACAAGAAATTTTCTCCTTTCTCAGACTCACTGGGTAATCTCTCCTCCAGGTTCACAGCTTTAGTCTTCTTGCAAAGCTCCTCTATGACATAACATGGCAAAGGGATCCCCTCACTGAGCCTTTAGATCCCAAGGACAACATTCTCACCACCTTTAATGCTCTAAAAACTGCTCTCACCTCAGTGTCTTCTTACACTCCCATCTCCCAAAGAATAGTTTCTTTACTAAAACTGCAAATGCTTACTTAACAGTCTGGCTATTATCAGAAGCTGTGCTCATTATCACCCAAACCTTAGCATGTTATTTCTAAGAAAAAATGTAGCAGTCTTGAGACCAAGAAGCTAGAGGCCTGAGAACAGGCTGTGGGACCTGCTCCCCCCTCCTCCTGCCTTTTCTCCAGCTGCATATACCTATACATAATTTTCCAAAGTCTTTTTTAACTTAAAGACTTTGGAGCATTGCTTGGTTAAATCATAAATATCTAAATATTTTAAAATAGCATACAATACTGAAACATTAATTGCTAGACATGGTTTAATTTGCCTGATCTTAGTTTTTATTGCAGAAGGTCTCTTGTATTTTGTTGAATGCATATTTTCTTGAAAGTAAGAGTGTGTTTAAAGTGTGTTCATAAATGCTGGCTGTTTACTTTTTGGTTATCATTGAAAATTAAGGTTTCTAAGAGTGAAGAATTCTAATACATTTTTAAAAAGAAAGAAAGGAAAGTTCTATACAAGTTGCTAAAGGTATTGATTCAATTCTTTGATCAGACCTAACAACTAGGATGCCTGAGAGTTTAATTTTAATATATTTTTACCAAGTTTGCTGATAAGCCAAAAGTTGTACTACTCCTTCCTTCATGTTGAGAGAAATGATCCTATCTAATAAAGGTGGAATATGCAAATTGACCATCACTTCACAACAAAGATGGAGATGCCCACAGCCAATAAGGAGGGAATATGCAAACTGACACGACAAACATGGCGGAGACCAGGCCAGGACACTTGCATCCTAGCCATGGCAACGATGCAGGCATTCTGCCCGGCCCCGGCTGCTGTAGGCCTCTGGGCAGCAAGCAAAGGCGGAAGTCAGCTCTGGCCAAAGCAAAGGCAGGAAGGTGGCTCTGGCCAGAGCGAAGGCGGTGCCAGAAGCCAGGGGAAGGAAAGCCTGTTCTTGCACAAATCTTCGTGCATTGGGCCTCTAGTCTTCAATGATTGATCACTAATATGCAAATTAAACCTCTCATTTAATACAAGCTGAAAACTCCTCTGAAAATATTTCAGTATACACAGGAACTTCTTTATGCAGTGACAATTCATATAAGGAAATGTTGGGGAAGAATTTTGAAAGAAAGAAATTCAGTTTGGGGCATTGTGAGTGCTACACTGAAAATTTTTTTTAAATCCTTTGTTTTTGAAGGGTAAGGAAGCTTTGCCACACTAAGACTGCCTTTTGGGATGTTGATTCTAGGCTGGTTGTTGGAAAACAAAGGTCTCAGAGAGACCTTTTGTTTCTGCTCCCTTTCCTAAGAGATTCCAACGAGGAGCCAGCTTCAGGAAGGGACTCTTGGGGTGTTCATCTTAGCCAAATTTGAATTGAGTATGGCGGGTGGGAGGGTGACTAGCAGGGACATGTTGATTAGATTACCCATTATCATTGTTTCTGGGTTGCCTAGCAAAAATTCCCCTGCTATGTTTGTTCTACTTTTCCTAAACTACATATAAATTGCCTACTTATTTTGAAATCTCAGACCCCACCCCATCCATTTTCTACTTTGTCAAAATGATTATATAGTAGATAGATATGGGAATGGATATATAGATATATATATTCCCAATTTTACCTCACTGTCTTTGGAATGTTCACGCTTATGTGACTTCCCCTTGTGCATGTATTAAAGTTTGATTTTCTCCTGTTATTCTGGCTCTGTTAATTTGATTGTTAGCCAGCTAGAATAACTAAGAAGGTGAGAAGAAAAGTATTACCTTTGTAGTGCCCACATTCTCCCAGAAGTTACCCAGGAAATGTCTTTTTAGGATTCTTTTAGAATTTGGATCTCACAGGTTCTGGACATCAATCACCATTGCACTGACTTATAGATGCTATAAGAGATTGGGTCAATTGTTTATAGGCAACTTATTGCTATGTACCTTGGGGTTTTCTTTTCTGGAAACCTACTATCACCTTGCTTTTTTGTAATGGGCCTCTTCCTTCTAAAAAATTAATAAAGCCCTAACCAGTGTGGCTCAGTTGGCTGGGCATTGTCTAGTGCATCAGAAGGTCACTGGTTCGATTCCCAGTCAGGGCACATGCCCAGGTTATAGGTTCAGTCCCCAGACAGGGGTACCAGCAGGAGGTAACCAATCAATGTTTTTCTTTCTTCCTCTCTCTCTCTAAAATCAATAAACACATATTTAAGAAAAAATTTAATAAAGAAAATATTTCAAAATGAAGGATTCTAATTCAAATTATTGATACATCATTGTTTAGTGAAAAAAGCTAGGCAGAGAAAGAAGAAGGCATACTCAATGTAATTTTGTTAAATTAAAATCAATCTCCAACTCACAATCCTTAACAAATACTGCAAGGCTCGATTATTCGCTCTTTCAAAATTCTTACCAAATATTTTCTCAGATTAATTACCACTGCAAAAAGAAGTTGCCATGTGTACAATGGTAACCATAGTGTTCTTCAGATTACCTGCATAATGCATGTGTAATTAATTCCTGTTCAAAGCATAATTAGGATATACTGTAACTCAGTTTCTCCTGAAACAAAATTATTATACAAAATGCATGCAATCAAATCATAGGGGCTACCACAAAAAGGAAAAGAAGAAAACAGAAAAGAATTAGGTTACTATTATTTGTAGATTGCATGACCACCAAAGTCAGTAACAAATAGTTTGAAATCACCTCTCTGACTTGCAGAATCTTAGCCATCCAAATATGTTTTGCTACTTCATGACCAAAAGGTGGCACTGTTCCATTTATTGTGAGGTTGGAATATAGTTCTTGGCACTATAGTGGATCTGTAATGTGCTCCTCTGGAATTAGCAAGGTGTACATCATTAACCATTCTGCTTCACAGGCCCTGCTATCAAGAGGATCGTACCAGCAGCTACTTTGACATAACTCATTAAGAAATTGTTGTAAATAAGAATCTTATAAAAAAGCAGAATGGCAGGTTCAAGTAGCTCCCCGACCTTGGAAGCAAACTAATCCTTGTGGCTGACCTGCTGTTGAACAGAAATAAATTACTATTTGCATCACAAAATACTGAGGCATTCCACCAAGCAAGGAGACAGCTACAGCTAAGATTCTATGGCATTTGACTCACTTTTCCCTCCAAGCGCAGTCCAAGCAAGGTGATTTACTCTCATGAGAAATCACTGAAAAGTTTACCTATTCACCTGGTCAGGCAGTCACAAGCACATCTTAAACAGCTATGGGAAACAGTTTCACTGACATCAGAGGTTCCCAATTAAGAGAAAGAACGGTGTCTAACTTTCTGAAACAATTTAGCCAAAATGACAAAAAACTAAACAAAGGGAATAAAGAACAAAAAACAAAAACTGGCTGGAGGCTTTACCCAGTGGCTCATCAGCATTCAACAACCATTCCTTGTGGCTTAAATCAAAATGGAAAAAGAAGATCTTGAGACAAATGCAAAAGAGATGAGCAAAAATGTTCCATCACCTACACAGTACGCCACAAGGGAAAGAGAGAGGGGCTGTCGAAAGGCCTCTTCTTTTTGATAGATATATGATGACTGTGAATGAAGAAGTAACATGCAGCACCCCAAACATTATGCCCTACCAAGTACAAAGAGTATACAATATAATAGCATTACATCTTAAGAGCTTGCATTTGTGAGATTTTCTCCGTGGACTAGATTCTTTTCACATTTTAAACCTGGTTGTAACAGAGGATGGCAACAGCATTGTTTATACCATAAAGATACAAGTAATCCGTTTTTGTTTTCTGCCAGATATTATGGTCTAGGGTCCAAACACAATGGAATAAATGGGTAATTTTAGGCAAAAGTTTAAAAAATCAAATTCTGGATCATTTGTTCAATTGAATTTTTACATTCTTCACTTTTCACTCCAGCAGTGGGAATCTGACCTTTTGATGCAATGTCATAGCACAGCTGAAATGGCTCAAGTTGTCAGGAATGAAAGAGAGGCCAGTCCCATTCAAATGATGGAGTTCTCTAATTACTGAACCCTGCAGAGAGCACCTGCCTACCCCCCAGCCTTAGTGGTCCACTTAGTGCACTTAGCAGCCAGGACACTGCGTCAGTGAACAAAAAGGAGAATGCTTTCTGAACTCACGAGTCAGGCAGGTTGCAATCACACTTAGGGGACAAGTAAAAAAAAAATGCCGCTGTTATGAAAATGAGACTATGGACTCAGTTTCTGTTGTGTGATATTTTGTTAAAGATCCACAGGAGCTGAAGTCCCTGTGTTTCTCTCAAATTTACAAGGGAACGGTGTAGATGTGGGCGGAGGAAAACAAAGAGGACACAATGCCTGTGGGGGGAGGGTGGTAGTAGGAGGTGACAAGAAAGGTTTCATGTCCACATTTAGAGATACCCCATTACCATGTCTTACTCCTTCTCTTTGAACTTGCAGGTCTGTGGTTTATATGCTGTTTCGAATGTATTTGGTGCTAATAGGAGCTGTGTAAGTTGTATTGTTACATCTTCCTAGTGGCTCGGGGAGTAGGTAGTGGAGCTGTTTTGAGAAGACAAAGCAAGAGGGGTCAATAATGACTACTCAACAGTGAAGCAAGCAAGGGGACTGCACTGACCACAGTTACAGCTTAGCTCTCCTCTCCCTTCCTGCTCCCACAAGGAGGCAAACAATGTGAAATATATGTGAGTGCACTTTTCACATATTGGAGGTAGTCATGTGAACAGAAATTTGCCTGAAATAATAATTCTCACCTAAAAACAGCTATCTGAAAAAATCATAATCATACCATCCTTCAGTCAATTAACTATAGCTTTCATGGATTTGCATATACACATGTAATTAACAAGAAAGTCAACATGAAGCAACATTTATTAGCACCTGTTTGAGGTTCCGGGTGAAGTTCTCAATAGCCTCCCATTTGCTCTAGTCATTCTCAAGGCTGGGAACTCTGCCTTTCATGCCCTCCCACCATTCTTTGCTGCTTATATAAGTCTGGCTTTCTGCCGCAAGTTCTAATTTAATCCCCAACCTCTATGTGATAATTTTACATGCCTATTAATCCACATTTCCATATAGTGTTCTCCCACAAATATCACAACTAACTCTTGTCAGAGGCGGAAAATTCTCTAGCACCCCTCATAGTTCTTCTGTCTGGTCTAATAGTCAAATTAACAAGAATCAGACTTGGCAGTCAAAAAACAAATTTAGGTTTATTGACATGCATACCTCCTGGATACATGGGCGAAACCCAGGAACACTGAGTGATCACCAAAGTTGTAGAAGCCATATCTAAAATATCACCTTCAGCTAAAGACAAAAGAAGGTGCTGGTGTGGGGCGTCAGTTAAGGGCAATTACCAGGGAAACCACTAACAAGGGTAAGGTTGTTATGCAAATGTAAGGTGACCAGACGTCCCGCTTTTGGCAGGACAGTCCCGATTTTTAACAATGTGTCCCATGTCCCACAGCATTTTAAAAAAGTCCCGATTACTCTTTGTAATATTTTATGTAATAATAAAAAAAAAAGAAAAAAAGAAAGAAAAAGCAAGAACCCCCCAGGTCAATGGCGTGCTGCTTTAAATCTGGTCACCTTATCAAATGTAAATCCTTCCTTCTCTATAGAACCTTGGATGTCAGAATGGCTTCCATTTCTGCTGTTTCTTAAAATTAACCAGCTCAAAATAATCAATATCCAAAAAGAAGCATATTTTAGGGGGTGGCAAAGTCTGATCCCCTACACTCTGTATTACCAGTAAGTAGTAACAGTACTTTCAGTGCTTTACACACAACCCTCACTTTAAATTTTCGGTTGCTACTGTTATTAACTTGATTTTTGCTCTCAAGGATTCTACCTACCATCTAAGATAAATATGGTGACATAATCAGCTTCTCTAAAACCAAAATGAAACAGCCTCAAAGGAAAAGGATGATGGTTCAATTCCAGTCAGGGGACATGTCCAGGTTGTGGGTTTCATCCCTGGGGTTTTGGAGCTTGCTGGAGGCAGCAGGTCAGTGTGTGTGTGTGTGTGTGTGTGTGTGTGTGTGTGTGTGAAATCACTAAAAACCTTTTTTTAAAGGTGAGGGTGAGCAGAGTTGTTCAGTGTTCCTGGGCCTCTCTCATGTATCCAGGAGGTATACAGTTATTCAACTTTAATTTTTCTCCTGGTAATCTATCTTGTGTTCATTTGATTATGAGTCTAGACAGAAGAACTTGAAAGGTGGAAGATGATTCTTCCTCTCTGACAAAGACTAATAACTAATAACTTGTTAACTATCAACATAAGGTACTGGCAAAAGGATATGTGCGTATCACAGGTGGTGACTGAAAACAGTTCTAGAAATTGCATGTTTATGCCAAGTAAGCCCAAGATGAAGTGTACCAACCAGGCAGTTCCTACAGGATACACAGTTAAAAGCACAGCTGTACAATCTGAAACTCTCATGGGAAATTGTTCTTGTGAGATTGAGCCATTAAGCTCCAGTTATCAAATCTAAGTGGTCTGGATAAGCATAATATCTTTCAGCCAAACCCAAGTATATGCAACTTTCTTTTCATCACAAATTCAAATGGCACACGAATGTGACTGGTGATACAAAATATGCTATAACAACTTATTTGTTGAAATTGCCATTCAAATCCTTTTAAGAAAAGTTAAATAAAAGGGAAAATCCACACATCCTTTCACTACGGAGCATCTGCTATTAACAAATGCGGTGGTCTTTCAAAGAGAATGTCAGCAGTGATTACAAGGCAATAAATAGACTTTCTAAGGAGTGAGAGCTTAAGGTGTATTCAGTTTAAAGCTATTTGTCATACGATATAAAGGCAACTATCCAATACTTAGTATTTATAGACGATTAAGTCAGATCCATTTTAAGGCAATTTAATAATTTTCAGTTCAAATAATTTTTTGAGTACCATAACTAAAAGGTGTCACCACCAAGTTGTTTGACCTTTCATTTCACTTGCCTCCCCTATAATATAAAATCTATTTATTTTTTCACTTGTTAGAACCAGAATTTCAGAACTGATATAGCATGGGCAATAATTGTGGGCCATTTGGACAATAGGTACTTTCATTACTTCTTCCAAATAGAACTGATTTGCTGCATTCTTTACAGCATGGTATTAAAAAGATCTACATCATGGGGCAAATTCTCATATAGGCCAGTTGGTTTCATTTCAATATTTGATTGTACAAGGCACCCCTCATTAGTGGGCTACCTTGCAACTGTGTATTCCTTGCAACAAAAGGAATGAAAATTATTTTGCATACAGCCCCATCTTTCTTCTGACTAAACAACTCAAAGCTCAGAACCTAGACTGTTGATTGCTATTATCTCTAAAGATAAAAGACATCACATTTCTTACCCAAGCACTTGACTTGCAAGATATATACATATCTTTTAAACCACGTGCATGTGCATAGCACATACTGTTTTGATATTTACGTTGTCCTAACTTTTCTAATTGACTTCCATTATAATGATGTGCTCTTCATTATTGAATTAGAAAGGATTTTTAGAAACAATGTTATTAAAAGTAGAGGTTTTGAATCGGTGATATTATCAACATATGATTACATAATCAAAAGAAAACCAATGTGCAGACATAAATCTGCTGTGGAGAAAAAATACATACACTCCGACTCTTTGTATTGTTGAGAAACAATTATAGTCAGTTTGATTATTTTTCTAAGCTGCATTTCATTGGCCCTGGGAAAGAAAGGGAGCCGTGCTTCTTAGTCCTCACCAAGAGGGAGGGAGAAACATCTATATTCTGGGGCAGATGAAACTGAGGGTTCTTATGACTTCAATTACATTTAGCTTTAAATCCTAGTTCTAGAAATCATCTCTCTCGAGGCAGCAGAAGACTAATGGTCACATAGTCCAGACCTCCGGGGGCTAAAGATATCATCTTGACTTACATTACGTTTCAGCTCCTGAGCCCTAAGGTGGAAAGACCCTCTGGCTACTTTCCCGGGAGACTGGAGGGACCCAAGAACAGACCTCAGAGCTGTCCTCCAGACGTGAGGAAATGACTTATTACCCTTACCTCACCTCTGACCAATCAGCTCCCAGCACAATCACAAGCCTCTAACCCACAGTGTCTTGATTTGCCTTGTACAATCTGTAACCTATATGCATCAGGAAGTTAGGTCTTTAAGCGTTAGCTCTCTATACTGCAGATTGGCCAATTCAATATTCAACTATTTTTCTTTCTATACTGAAAACTCCTGTTTGTGTATTTCTTTGGGCCAATGCATGCAGGCAGACAAACTCCACACTGAGGTCTTGATAACAAAGACCGTGACCAGAAATAAATGCTAAGATGTCCTCAATTAAATTATAGCAGGCCAGAGGATGGTAGGGAGAGAAAAGGAGAATTAGTCTGTTAACAGCCATGGGCAGAATCAAACAGAAGACTGCTCATATTGCTGAAAGTATACTGAAAGTTTGAATAAACTTCTAGGCTGCGATTTTAGTTCTTATTTAACATAAACAGCCAGCTACCAGAGGCTACCCATCTTGCTACACAGTGACCATTCCAGACTATTGCCCACAACCAGTCCATAGGCATAAAATACTTCTTCCTTATGACTACTCACCAATCCCAAAACTTTCTCTGCTTCACCTTTTCCCCCTCTCCCCTGTTTATAGACAACATAATGCTTCCAAAACAACTTAAACCTTTCTTCCCCAAACTCGTTGTATGAAAGAGCCCCAGTCAATCCCAGGAGAGTGGACAAGTTTGTCTTCTCCATTTACCCTGCTGCTGGTGGTTTAGATGGCATCCCCCAGGGCCCTGTCCTATGTGGCTGGCAATGGCTCAATAAATACTTTCAATCAGGACAAACTTCCAGTCTCATAATGACACCATTATAACAATGTGAGTACTATTCAACAAGAAAGGAATAAAGGGAAGACTAGACAATGTAGGCATGCCATTTATACAGCTTGGCTAATTTTACACTCTCCAAATCTGCTCCCTGCTGATCAGTGGGGAAAGGGATTGGACAAAGGCAGCTTGGACACATGCCCAGTAAGGTCTGAGTGACATTGAAGGTGCTTACCTGATTGTCAACCACACCTGGGAACAAATTAGTGGCCAGAACAGGCATGGCCACTGCAAGAGTAAGAAACCTGAATATTAAACTCCTAGACAAAGGAACCCACTCTCCTGGTTTTTACTCTCGCATGGGCCTGGCTCCTGGCTCTCCTGTTGTAGGGGGTGTGCTCCCCTGTGCTCACGTGGCTCATGGCCATGTGGGACCCACACCATGGAATAATGGACTTTAATCTGCTTGAATGCTAAATAAACTGGACCCCACTGCAACATGGAACAGAAGCTCTGGACACTGGCCTTGCTTTTGGCTTTGCTGAACCCACAGCTGTACCTCTTTCAGGACTGGCTTAAGGGACATGGCACATTGGAAACTGAGGAATGTAACTCCATGCAAATAGTCTTCTACCACATTTCATTTTTCCAAGGGGACTGGGCTTCTGAAAGTAGTCATTGCAGTGGTACCCCAAGAACCTCAACTCCCGTGAGCAAGGGAGGAATTTGATTCTCTGGAAACAAGTTTTTCTTTAACAACAGCATAAAATATCTCTAATTGACTAATTACAAGAGCATAGAGATCTGACTCTAAGATATGTGTAGACAGTAGATGAGATAGGTAATAGGTAATAGTGTTAAACTCTAAACAATCTTCATAATACCATATTTTGTTGATGTTTTTCTGCAGCTCTGAATACTTTTACTACCCTATTCTCATGCTGAAAGGAAATTATGGACAATTTGTTTCCATGAAGAGCCTGACCATATGGCCCATGGATGTGCATTAGAAAACAGTAAACAAATTGCAACCCCGCTGCCCATAGTGCTTGCCTGCAACACCGACTGCCTTTCAGTACAGCTTGTTGCCAAGGTAAGGATTAGCAGACACAGCTTTGATGTTTATAGCTTTGAAAGCATTAATTCCATTTTAAATTTGGAAATTTCACTTTACAGATGTCGATGGTCCGCATATCTTTGTTTGTTTCTCTATTCTGTATGATGATCATAAGGGCAGGGCAGAAATAGTTCCTCTCTTCAAGTGACTGTGCTGTGAGCTCATTCGCATTAACAATGTCACTGATTTTGATGACATGCATTATATGCATATAATTTTAAAAATCTTTCCCCAGTTCTTAGTACTATAAAAAGCCTGATTAGGCAATTCGCCCTTTTCATTATGTCAGCTAAGGAAACATCACTTGAAAGAACAGGGAAAGCCAAGTAGAACAGCATGAATATTAACATGGAAAAACCTCTCTGAATGGGAGATGCCTTAAGGACCAAAACTGAATAGGAAATATGCCAAAACGTTTTAACTGCTCGAAACAGTAGCAAAAGCATTACCAAATGCAGTTGCATTTACCCTGGCTCTGATTATCAGTGGAGCATTACATAAAACAAAGATTTCCTATGGCTTCAAGAAATGGAGATATCGTGTTACTTACCCTACTATAGGATTTCTTCAAGACTCACTCTGGTTTTTAAGTTTGCAATTGCTTTGTGACCCATTTTGTGATATTGCAAATCTATACAAGCATTATTTCTAATGGTAAATAGTGAAAGTCATCACTTGACCATACATAAGCTTGGCTATTGGGAGTGCACACCATTGCTGTTGTTCTGATCTGTGCTTATACCTCCCACGCCAATAAAACTATGAGAATACCTCTTGGAGTGCTTGTCTTATCTTACCTTATAACTTATATGCTAAAAGTTTTAATTATACATTTTGTAAATTATCCAGTGTGAGAATGAAATACGCAAATAATAATGTGTATTACTTCAAAGTAAGACTACCTTTAATGATTTTTTCCCCAGGAAATTTCACTCAAGAAGCAGTAAGTTTTCCTCCGTGCAGTAGAAGTACTATATGAAAGTCTCTGAAGTCCCCAAATATCTACTCCCCCCAGTAGATATACTGTCCTTGGAGTCTTAGAATGCTACAGAAAGGAGAAAGGAGTCCTGAATAAGGAGATAGCAGCTATAACCTCACCCACTCAATAATTTTACTGTATTTTAATTCTGCAACACACAGCAAAAATATCAGAATGATGTCACCTCAGCTCATAAGACTGAGTGAATTTATCATCAGTGACCTTGAAAGTCCCAGGTGACATCAAATGGTGGACAATACCTTCTTTGTGGGAGCCGTCCAAAAAAGCCCAGTTTCTTGGGAGATAAAAGTGAATTATAAAGTAGAATAAGAATTCTGTGAATTGCTGCTATTCTATAAATCAATTCAGAATAGTTTTGTTATTTACTGTGTAAAATATATTTTTATACAGCAAAGATCAAAATGCAATCAGCACAACAGTCAACATAATCCATATCAAAGAATGAGGCAAACTCATTTGGATTCCTCCCAATGCCATAAAATGGCATGCCTGAAAATGCACAAACCCACCTTCCTATCTCCTTGAAAATCTCTGGAGCATTTATGTGATTTGGAATTATTTTATTTTGTCTCCATTCTTATTAAATGCAGAAGCTAGCTTCCCAGAATGTTTATTTTCATAACATAGGAAAATACACTGCATCCAAGCTTTGTGATCCTGAATGCATTTCTAGTTGAATGAATAACTTAATTTAGGTCCTATTTCTAATTATAGCACATCAAGTCCACAACTTGGCAATAATCTTTTTTCTCATTATCCACACAAAGGCTTTTCAAATGAATTGAAAATTAATTACTTTCCTCCTTGTTTTATAGAATATTGTATGTCTGAACTAAAAGCTTGAGAAAATTTCTCTTACTTTGTTAAAAGGCAAAGATACATTTGATGCATTAATCTTCTCCTAGGTAGTGCAGTGAAAGGTTGTATAGAGGTACACGAATCACATACGGCACCCTCGCTGATCCCATGTTGATGATTTCATGTTTCTTTTCCTTAGTACAGTTGTACAATTTTCTGAAAGTCATTTCATTATTCTACTGAATCTGCAATCTAACCATGTATTTTGGGGTGGCCTACATGGGACAGGGGGGATCAGAAAAGGTCTCCCCAAGATGTGCTACTTTGGTGTGTGGATGATTTTGAGTGGAAGGCAATCAAGATCCTGCAGCTCAAGAGAAACTTGTACCTCTCCCTTAGAGAATTTAAATTGGGGGTCTTGCCCATAAGATTTATGAAAGGGACTAAAGTTTTTCTACCCCAAAAATGTACCTTTGGAGACATAGATTTTAAGCTGGTTATTAAGAAACTCTTAAAAAGCTCAGAAAGAACTCTGACCCTCTCCCTTCCTGCCTAAAGAAATTCAGATATAAAACCTGCTTCGGGAAGGGAACCTCAGCACAGAAGATAACTTAGCACACACAGGACAGACAGAATGAAATCTAGCAAAGTCTTTTTTCCCTCTGTGTCCCATGGTTTCAGGTTGCCCAGCAAGAATTTGTTTACCATGTTTAGCTATGAATTAACTACTCCCCCTTTGCAATCCCAATTTTCTGCCCCTCCCGCCCCTTCTCCTTTGTCTAGAATGGCATCCCAACTGCCCAATACATTTCGGGTCACATTCTCATGGACCTCAGAATGTACATTCATATAATAAACTTTGGACATTTTATCCTGCTAAACTCTCTGTTAATTAGATTGTTAGCCTAGCTAGAATAACCTACAAAGCGGGAGGGAATTATTTTTACAACCCTAAAGTTATCACTAGAAAGAACTTTCATGACTTATCTCTAGGGCAGGGTACCATCTGCTCCTATGGTCCTATAAATGATCTTCCTCCCCTCTGAAGGCCCAAGGTGATCCTTACTTAGAATTTCAGAGACACTCCATTTTACTTTTCTGTCTCTGAACCTCCCATGTATATGGGGGCTCTGACTGGCTCACACATGCAGTTTTCCATACATATGAATTAAATTTGTATTGTTTATCTGGCTGAAGTTGATTTGATTGTTAGAGCAGTTGTGATAGGGGCATAAGGGTAAAATAAAAATATGATTTTTGTGTTTTCCCTCTTTTATTCCTTTCTCTTTCCTAGTCCATCCTTTTATTACCAGAACGTGCAATTTATTAATCACTATATATGTTTAAACTTATGTTCTGGCTAAGATGTTCTTGCAGTTCACAGATGACCAGATGAAAACAGAGAGACTTCGGGCAAGAGATCTGCAGATGGTGCCTTAGGCTAATCTGAATTAATTATGGTGAACAAGAGGGCTTCAGGCAGGGGCCTGTTTGCTACATACCCACTGTGTACCATTGTTTCTGAATTGCCCAGCAAGCATTTTCCTGAACCAGCTCTGAACTCACACGCCTGGCCACCAGGAATGCAGGCAGTGATCAATTAGGTCTCTGACACATAGGGATGACACACACCTGGCTCACCACTTGCTGGTTTCAGAACACTGACCATCCTGTTCGTGGGACCATAATGAAGACACTCTTTAAGAACAAGATCCCTCCAGGAACTCAAATTCCAGGACTGCAAATCACCAGAACCCTCTCTGCACTCCCTACCTGCACTTCCTTCTCCTGATTCCCCTATATAAGTTTTCCCTTAACAAGCTTGAGGGGAAGGTGTATAGTAGGGTTTTTACCCATCATCTTCCTAGATTTCCAGCATCTCATGCAAATCTATAATCTAATCCATGTCTCTGCTTTTTGGCTGAGTGGTGACAGGTAACTCATGCCCCAGACTTGGTTGACCTCCTGTTTCCTTTGGAAGAACCTAGAAGAGTAGAGGAAAATTTCTCCCTCACCTTTCACCCCCAAATCAAACTACATGTAAATTTGAGATGATGAAAGGACCAAAGTTTTGCCACCCTGAAACCACTTTTTGGGATGTTGATTTTGAAGTGTTTATTAAGAACCAAGACTCAGAGGGGTCCTTTGACACTCCCCCCTTTCCTGCCCAAGGGATTCAGAGATCCTGCTTCAGGAGGGAGATCTTATGATGCTGCCTTAGCCTAATCTTGTAGCCTAATCTGAATTAAGTATGGTGATAAGAGGGCTTCAGGTAGGGGCCTGTTTGCTATATACCCACTGTGTACCATTGTTTCTGAATTGCCTAGCAAGCATTTTCCTGCTGTATGTGTTCCTTCTTCCTTAACTACCTGTAAACTGCCCATTCTCACTTCCCAAATCTAATACCCTATTCCAACCCCTTCCATACTTGTCCAAAATGTTTTATATACCCAGTGGTTGCCTCACTCTCTTTGGAATTTTCATGCCTATGTGATTTTACCATGCACATGTATTATAAACATGATTTTCTCCTGTTAATCTGTCTCAGCCCCCAGACCTTGCTGCCTGGTCTCAGCAATGCGCAGGTGAGCAGGGGCCCCCACTTCCTGAGAGCAGCTGCAAAGCAGAACAATGCCTGGTGGGCCAGCTCTGCCCTCTGTCTCAGCTTCGAAGTGCCTGTGTCCCACGCCTTCCCATTGCTCAGAGGGGACTCCACACTTCCAGACACAGCACAAAGTCTGCCACGATGGAAACCAGCAGGTTCAGTGCACGCATTGCTCCCCCACTCCTCCAAGGGGCGCTAACCTTCCAGGGTTCACCAGCTTACAAGATTTAGATGTGGTTTAAGGCTGACTTTTGAGGGCAGTTTTCAGGATCGCAAATCTCCTCTATGCCTGTGCGTTTAACTTTTGTACTTTTTTAATCACTTTGATACAAAGAGTTTTAATCTTACTATTTGGAGATGCCAATTCTACTTTTGAATTTAGCTTACTATTAGTTTCAATCTGGGAATGACTCTTAGCAAATTAGAAAACCTTATTTTGGTTACTATGGAAATGAGGCAGTAAGAAGCCGCCCCCGCCACCCTCCATCTTGTGCCCAATAAACAGTGCTGGGATTAAAAAAAGAATATTCACCTGGCCAGTGTGACTCAGTGGTTGAGTGTTGACCTATGAACCAGGAGGTCTGTAGGGGGTGTGCAGGAGGCAGTAGATCAATGACTCTCTCTCATCATTAATGTTTCTATCTTTCTCCATTCCTTTCCTCTCTCTGAAATCAATAAAAACATAGCTTTAAAAAATTAAAAAGAATATTCACATATGATTTAGAGAAAAAATAAGGACAATTTCTCTACTTAGTGATCAAATGCAAAAAAAAATTAAAGCTAAGAATTATATGTCCCTGTAAGATATTGTGATGGTTACTTTTGTGTGTTAACTTGGCTAGGCTGTAGTACTCAGTTATTTAATCAAACGTAACCTAGGTGTTGCTGTGAATACACTTTATGGATGTGGCTAATGTTTGTAGTCAGCTGATTTTAACTAAAGAAGATTATACTTGATAATGTGGGTAGGCTTCATCTAATCCTTTGAAAGGCCTTAAGAGCAAATAATGAGGTTTCCCAGCACAAACAAATTCTGTCTCAAGACTACAGCAATAATTTTGGCCAGAGTATCCAGCCTGCCCACCTGTCTTGGAAATTTTCAGACATGTCAAGGCCCACAATTATGTGAGCCAATTACTTAAATTTCTGTCTCTTATTTGTTCATGTACACACACACACACACACACCTATTGGTTCAATTTCTTTCTGTGGAGAACCCTCACTGATACAGATATCTGCATATGTGACACACACACACACACACACATACACAGTCTTTAAATATTTCCACAAATGAAAAAAACAGAGATTCTTATTTTTTCATAATATGCTAATTGAAATGACACAATCTATACCTACAACTTATGTCTTGTATTTCATGACGTGGGTCAGTACATAGAGGCCAAAACTTAGGAGGTGTCACATCTAAACATGACACTGCTTTAAAGAAAGCTGGAATTAAATAGATGGATAGATAGATAGATAGATAGATAGATAGATAGATAGATAGATAATAAATAGATAGACAGATTTCAGAGAGGAAAGGAGAGGTAGGAAGAGACAGAAATATCAATGATGAGAGAGAATCATTGATTGACTGCCTCCAGCATGCTCCCTACTGGGGACCAAGCCCGCAATCTGGGCATGTGTACTAACCTGGAATCAAACCCTGACCTTCTAGTTCATAGGTCAATGCTCAACCACTGAGACACACCAGCTGGGTGAAAACTGGAATTTTTTATTCCAAAATAATGGTTTCATAGTTAATTCCATAGATCCAAACAAACAGACCAACCTAAGAAACAATTTTGTGAGTAACCCCATCAGTATTTTCATACTATTGGGGCCTTGAAGAAATTTAGAAATGAGTGGCTTCACATCTCTTCAGGTTCTTTAGAAATAATACCTTGAATTTGTTTAATTGAAATAACAATTACCCCAAACCACCACCACCAAAAAACAAAGTTACCTGACTTCCTGTGAAAACTGACTGTTCTTTCAAACCTGGATATATTAATTAGATCTATGCAGTAGAGAAACAAAAAATCATGTCATATATAAGATTCTCATTAGAGCTTTTATATATATATATATATATATATATATATATATATATATATATATATATTAATTAGAGGCTCGGTGCACAAAAATTTGTGCACTTAGGGGGGAGGGTGTCCTTCAGCCTGGCCTGTGCCCTCTCGCAGTCTGGGACCCCTCAGAGGATGTCCACCTGCTGGCGTGCCTGGCCAGCCTGGGTGAGGGGCTGATGGCCATTTCAGGCTGCCCACAGCCCCTTCAGGGTTTGGGTCCCTACTGGGGTGCCTGACTGGAAGCAGGTATCTGGGATTTATTTAACTTCTACAATTGAAACTTTATTGCCTTGGTCCCCCCACTCGAAGCCTGGGTTGCCCCTGGCAACCCAAGGTCCCAGCCCTGCAGGTATCTGAGGTTTATTTATCTTCTATAATTGAAACTTTGTAGACCGGTTTGGCTCAGCGGATAGAGTGTCGGCCTACGGACTCAAGGGTCCCAGGTTCAATTCCGGTCAAGGGCATGTACCTTGGTTTTGGACACAACCCTGGTGGGGAGTGTGCAGGAGGCAGCTGATTGATGTTTCTGTCTCATCGATGTTTCTAACTTTCTATCCCTCTCCCTTCCTCTCTGAAAAAAATCAATAAAATATTTTTTTTTTAAAAAAGAAACTTTGTAGGAGTAGAGCTCAGGGCCCGCATGGCCCTGGCTTCCTCCATTACCCAGGGCAACTTCAGCTCCCTGGCTGCAGCCATCTTAGTTGAGTTAATTTGCATATTTGCTCCTGATTGGTTGGTGGGCGTGGTTTGTGGGTGTAACAGAGTGAGGGTCAATTTGCATATTATTCTTTTATTAGATTAGATGGTTATTAGATTAAGGAAATTAACATATTATTGGACAGAGACTAAACCAGAGGTCCTCAAACTATGGCCCACGGGCCACATGCAGCCCGCCAAGTATTTATCTGGCCCACTGGGTGTTTTTGCCACCTTGTATTTTTATTTCAAAATAAGATATGTGCAGAGTGCATAGGAATTTGTTCATAGTTTTTTTTTAAACTACAGTCCAACCCTCCAACGGTCTGAGGGACAGTGAACTGGCCCCCTGTTTTAAAAGTTTGAGGACCTCTGGACTAAACAGTGTGATCAACTGCATCCTTAAGAGATTCAATGAAATACAGATTCAATTTGTGTATTCCCCCTCTTTGAACATCTGATGGGCATTCTAAGACACAGTTTTGTCACTAAAATTCTTACTCCCATTTAATTTTTTCAAAGTTCATACGTGCTTTCTATAACTTAGATTTAAAATGTTTCTCTACCACTGCTCCTTGCCTTCTCTTATGTTAGAAAGGCAAGTACATGAATGGTACTTGAAATTATGACTGATGTACAGCACCTCCTCTTTTAGAGAAAGTCCTCAAGAACTGAGGTCAGCTCTGCAAGAAAGAATGTCACCTTTTCCCTGGGAGAAACAAACAAACCTAAGGCAACTAGGAGGATAAAAGAAAAACATTTCTCATTTCTATTTTTCTTTTATCTTAGATAATTTTCTTCTAGGACTCAGAAAAGGCCAGACTACTTGTGAAGTAATGAATATTCAATAGTGTATTCTGCTGCTACAGTGTTCTAAGTAGGGTTGACCCAAAAATAAAAAAAAAATAAAAACACAAAAAAAGCCATGCACTTAGCTATCACAGCACTACTTCAAAAAGTGTCTTTCAAATTCAACTATAAAGTACTTCCTTTCTTAAGTATTTTTCAAGGCAAAACACACCCCTTCTTTTTCCTTTAGGAAATGGTTATTCAGTACTATTTTATGCCCTTTTTCCATGAAGGAAGAAGCCTGTGATAATATGACTTGCAAATCTAAAGGGAAAAAGGAACAAGGGCAAGTAGACCAAATGGCAGTGCTACAATATTTAAGAAATATGTATAGTCATAGTCATAACCAAGAACCTTTCTTTTTTATTCTCCTCCTCTAACAAACCTAAGGAAAAAGCTCATATATGTTTAAAAAATCATAATCAGTAAAATATTGATTATCCAGAATGCTCATTAGGTTTTAAACTCTTATTACTAAATATGCATTTCAAATTAATATACTAAATACAGACACTGTTTAGAAGATAGTAAAAATTATTTTACTGTTCCAAATAATTAAGGCTTACCATACTGAACTCTATGTACATTTTACAAAATAGGAGTCTTTGCACCCACCTGCCTGCTATGCTTTGTGAGTTCTTTCTGACTAGTCCAGGACATTAAGAAAATTCACTGTGACTTCCCTATGCCATCAAAAGCCTGCTCATAATAATATCACTTCACTTTCCTCATTTGTAGCTTCTCTTCTACTAATGGTTTGTAAACCAGATAATGAATCCTTTAATGCCATTTCAAGAGAAGGCAAAAGACTCTAAACAAGGGTTTAAAGAAATTGTTTATTTATACAGTGCATAAGTAGTAGAGCATCTGTAACATATTGCAAACCTCAGGCAGCCATAATCTTTCTGTAGTGGTTACTGCTCACCTGTTTTGCCAACTCTGAACACTATCATTTTGATTGAAAATACCAGTCAGGGTCTCTATGAGTATACTTTTGGTTGCAAGTGACAAAACCAAAACAAAAAGTCAATGCAATTTTAAAAAAAGAAAGTAATCAAATGCAATTTAAAAAAAGAAAGAAAGTAATCTATTGTTTCTAATTCCTCAAAACTTAGAGGTGGGCTAGCTTCAGGGAAAGCTTGATCAATCGGCTAAAATGATAACACCTATAGTGAATTTATTTTCATCTTTCTGTTGTGTATTCCATAATATTTTTTGCACTTGGATTCTACATTAAAAATTATATATCTGTCAAATCCAGACTTTTGCCTTAAAGCCACAAAATTGCTGCAACAATTACAAGGCTCATATCTTTCATCACGCTATCAAAGGGAAAAACAAAGTCCTTTGTGGTAGAAATTTCATGACTTCCAACTGACCTGAATTTCCTCCCTTGAATCAATCACAAATGCCTGGGGGCCTGCATATGCTGAGTGGCTTAAGCCAATCAGAACTCTGAACGAAGTAAGCATACACAAATTACTTAGCTTATAATGGATGAAGATATCATTTAAGTGAGAAATAGAATAAAAATTAAATTCACCTGATAAGGTTCTGAAACTTATTTATTGCAATGTGTTCAGAGGTTCTGAAGATAAACTATTAAGAAATATAGACAGTACTCTACAAAGTTAACTTGGACTTAAATATGTAAATAGAAAAACACTAAAGTTTATATTCAGTATAAGAATTCAGAAATGCTAATAAGTCTTGATCTTCTATAAAACAAGAAATTTACATTATTTGATAAAAAATCAGTATAACTGGAATATTTTAAAAACACATTAAACCTCTATATTTAGAGATAAATACATAGCCCTAATGTTAGTTATTAGTGAGAAAAACAAAGAAATAAGCATTTAATTCGGTATTCACTAAAAAATGAGACTAAAGGAATCAAATTTTTGCTTTCAAACAACATGGAATAACAAGGACTGGATTTATTCTCCCACTTGAAGCCAACTGTAAAAAACAAATACAAAATATATGAAACTATGGTTGTCAAGACACTGTATATAAGACAATGAAATATGAGAATATGAAAGATGGGAATAAAATTAGTTGAGGTCCATGATTTCCCAAGCTGACTATATTGAGAGTTCCAGTCTTCATCAAGGGCGAGGGAGAACGAAGGTGGAACCTGACAAAACAAAACCGCAAGTGTGGGGCGACCAGGTGCAAAACAGAGTGTTGAAAGTCACACAGCTGAACAGAAAGAAAACTCCAGAGACACATACAAAGACCCTCTCAAGTATTCAAGTGAAAATGATCAGTGCATGTGCTAGAAAACTATACAAGACTAAGGAGGGCACCACCATAAAGCACTAGAAGTATGATACACAGTGGTCACACAGGGCTGGGAATGGTGCTTGCTCCCACCAGTCAGAAAGGATAGCTTCAGGACTCATGGGGTATTGGGCAATATAATAAGAATGTTCTTCCCTTAGTAGTAGGGAATAATTAGTCCCAGACTGAATATTGCTCTTGTCCTGACTGATAAATCTTAAAAGTAAGTCTGCAAGAGATCAGACTGTTTCTAATTAACTGCAATTTAGAACAAAGCTCAAGAATACAAAAATATGCAGCATCCCCAAAATAGTAAAATATATAATATTGGACAACCAATCAGATATTACCAGGCATGAAAAGAAAACCAACAAAATACAAACAATAATGAAAAGAAAAAAATAAGTTCATGGAAAGCAAGATGAAACTGAAATATTTATTATAATTGGTAGATAAAGACTACCAACTGTATTACATAAGTTAAAAATGTATAGTAGAAACAAAAAATATATTTTAAAGCACCCACAATAAATTTCTAGAGGTAAAACTATAATGGATATATAAAATAAATTGTGTCAATTTATATCTGATTAGGTAGAAAATTATCTAAAATGAAACAGAAAAGAACTTAAAATAATCAAAATAAACAATTATCAGTGAGCTGTGGGATAAGTTAAACCAGTTGAACACATATGTAATTGGAATTTTTCATAGTTGATGAAATCCATAATACCATGGAGGCAAAAAGGTGAATATACTACAAGCACAAAATATGAGGGGGAAAAAACAGCAAGGCATTTGATAAATATATGGCTCAAAACCAGCGATAGAGGTCTTACAATCAGACAGAGGTGGGGGAAAAACCCCTGCTGCATAAAGAACAAATATAAGAATGACAGCAATTTCTTGGCAGAAACAATGCAAATGAGAAGACAGTGGGCACAACTTTAAAATACTAAAACCAAAAAAAAAATCAATTTAGATTTTTATACTCCCTTAATCTATCTTGCAAAAATAAAGATTAAATAAAGACCATCTCAGATATATAAAGACTGGAAGAATCCAGCAGCAGCACACCCACACTGTAGTAAATGTTCAAGGGAATCTTTCAGGCAGAAGGAAGATATATCAGGCAGCATATTCTGGGGATATACACAGAAAAAAGAACACTAGAAATGACAATAATTTGAGTAGATTTAGGATGTTTTCATCCTTATTATTTAAATTTTTTAAATATACTATTAATTTACTATTTGAATATAAATAATTACAAATTATAAAGTTAAAGTTCTTTTATATTAAGTAGTATATCATTGGAGGCTTCACTGTGAAACAATATTAATCCAAAAGCAAACACTAAATGAACAGTTTTAACTCTTAAGCCAACAAGGAGATAAAATTATCATAAAACCAATAAAAATATACACGTGGGTGAGGATTAAAAAAGATAGTCAGCCCAGCTGGCATGGCTCAGTGGTTGAGCACAGACCTAGGAACCAGGAGGTCACGCTTTAATTCCTGAAAGGGCACATGCCCAGGTTGCAGGCTCAATCCCCAGAGTAGGATGTGCAGGAGGCAGCTGATCAGTGATTCTCTCTCTCTCCCTCTCCCTTCCTCTCTGAAATCAATAAAAGTATATTTTTAAAAAGATAACTAGCCCAAAAGAAGGCAAAAAGATATTAAACAAATAGAAAATAAAGTACAATTTTAATTTAAAATTACATATGTCAATAATTACATTGAATGTAAAATGTCTAAACATCCCAATTAAAAGGCAGAGATCTTCAAATCAGATAAAAAAGCAAAATCCTATTATTTCGCCCTGTAAAAAACACATTATAAACACAAATAATTTATTTCTTCTTTTTTTTAATTTTTTTATTGGTCAAGGTAGTATAATTGTATCCTCATCCTCCCAATAACCCCACAAAAGAATGGGTGGGAAAATGACATACTAACACAAATCGAAGGAAATCTGAAACAATCTAGTCCATTTCAGACCAAAGAATATTAATTACTAAGGGTAAAGAAGTTAATTTCATAACAAAGGGTTTTATTCAACAAGAGGACAAAACAATCCTAAATGTTTACACATCTAATCACAGAGCTTCAAAATACATGAAGAAATGAAACCTATATGATCTTATTAACCAATGTCACCCCAATACATTTAATTTAAAAATACATGAAGCAAAAACTAATAAAACTGCAACTAGAATACAGTTTTCCACTTAATCAACTTTGTGTGTTTTTTTTCCTCAACAAAGTTTTGTATTTCTCATCATATAGATTCTGTACATTTGCTGTTAAGTCTAAGCCTATATATTTTACATTTTTTATAGTTTCTTGATCTGCAATAGCTCAAAATGTGAGTCTTTTAGTAAACCTCACTTACTATGTTTCCAGAAATAGGTATTGTCTATATCCATTCTGTTGTGGAATTTCTGAATGTTTGTTCTTTCAGTGTGATTTATAAAACTCCTGCTACAAGATATTTTCATGCCAGGAATCACATCATAATTCAGGCAGTAATGTACCCCTTCAAATCAGAGTGCTTTTTGAGTCATATATTCTTTGTGTCTCTCTGTTCAATTCTGCATTTTTTTTCTGATACCACTAAATCAATACAAAAATTGCTAATGAACTTTTTAAAATTTTAAAGTATTTTGTAACTTGGAAAGAGCTGAAAATGGCTCCCAAAATGAGCAACACCAAACTCTATAGCTGCAGAAAAACCTTATTTTACTATCTATTTTACACTCATTTTGAAACAGGGGATACTTCTTTATGACATTGCTTTTGATGGATTATTGTACTTGTCACTTCACAATTGTTCACTGAGCTTCATACACATTTGGTTGCTCAAGAGTTAATTTATTTTCTAGCATTAATTCATTATTAATCAACAAATATTTATTGATTATATCCTATATACCCAGGCATAGTTTTAAGCTATGGAGACGAGAGAGAGAGAGAGAGAGAGAGAGAGAGAGAGAGAGAGAGAGAGAGAGAGAGAGAGAGCGCGCAATGGAAAAGTGTAAAGCCTCTATTCTGATGGCTCATACAATCTAATAAAGGGGGCAATTTGGAGACAAACAAAAATATATAATGTCATTTGGTGGTATATCTTTAAAATTTTTTTAATTGATTTTAGAGATGGACGAAGGGAGCAGGAGAGAGAGAGAAGCATCAACCAGCTGCCCCCTATAGCCCCCACAGGGGATCAAGCCCACAACCTGAGCACATGCCCCACCAGGAATACAACCATAACCTTTCCATGCACAGGATACCACCCAAGCAACTGGGCCACACCGGCCAAGGCTGGTGATATATTCTTTAAAAAATAAAGGGGGATGATAGCAAGAAGATAAAAGCAGTATTATTTTATGAAGGTTGGTCAGGAGAAATTTCTTCGATAAGGTAATATTTAAGCATAGACATGACAATAACATCAATTAATCTAATTATGGAGATATTACCCAAATAGTTCCTTCTAACTATCTGGTACACCTCAATGCAAATAGACATGATTTAGGATTAGGTCTATTGTGCTTTAATTTGCTCTTCTTATCAAAATATCTTAAATAGAAGATCTCTGAAATCTGAAGATATGGACCTTCTTCAGATACTACAATGTGCAAAATGTATAATTTTAAGGGAAGTCATGAACATGCTCCTTAACAATTAAGTTCTTTACAATTTGTGGCTAAAGTCCTCATATTCAATCCATATACAACACATTCAATTAACACTGAGCACTTAGCTTTAACCAGAGAATCAGCAAGAGAGTTGGTTTTTGAGCTAGGACATCATGAACTAAGACATCTTTATTATAGGATGGGCACTTTTCTCCACAGTTGTAGAAAGTGATCATATAAGTAGAAAAGCAATGCAAACTAAACATCCAGAAATATTTTTTAAAATCTCAGGACTTTAACTGCATAAAATTCAGAACCAGCAAATTCTCTTCATGAAATGACTTGTCACAAAAATGCTAATGTTAATTATAAGGATAAAATTCAATGGTACCTTAAATGTTCACTTATGTGAAAGCAGAAATCATAACACAGGTAATATATTCCTCACAGCTGCAACAACATTTTGCTCTATTTTGGTTTTGTACTGACTCCTTAGGTTTGTTCAGAAAATGTATGAGGCACTATTTTTTAAACTTCAAAGTGTCATAAGAAGGCTATTGTTATAACGTAGGCTCAAAAGAAAACTAACATTCCTCCAATTTGGGGGCTCATTATATTAAAAATACTAATCAGAGATTCTTAGTCAAGAGGATTGATTTTATAGCTTTTGTTTTATGGAATCACCACTTGAAGTTTCTGCCATTTATCAGTGTTCATTGAGCCTTCAAGACCACTGAGAATGACAGTCATCATCAGCACTCTTTCCAATATGAACAACTGCATGTATCTAATACTTATTTCATTTGCATATAAGCAATCAATATGTATAATGTACCTTCATAGCAACAACAATCCTGATGGTGAACACTCATACAGCATTTACAATATATCAGATACTTAATTGATTTAATGTCCCATAGCAATAAATGGATGCAATCACTGGAGAGCTGATAGTGTTCTGTTAAAATTTACTCCAACTTCTGCTTCTTATCAATTTGGTTAAAACAATCATTTAAATAGAGCTATTTTGTGGATTAATTAATGCTTTGTTCTGGAACCAAAAGAATCTGACTTGCCTTCTAAGAACATTTGTAGAACTTTTATCTTCTTACCCCAGAAGTAGGCTATTGGAATACATGATGGTAGGGCCAAGCGTTTACACAAAAGTTAGGAAGCACAGAGCAAAGTTTCCATTTCTGTATGGGTGCTCAAATTAGGAGACGGTTACTAAAGTTCTAGGAAAACCATTCTTGTCATTCTAAATAAATTAATGGCACACAATTAAGGTAATATGAGTAACCTTAATCATTTAAATTTTTGACATATTTTTTATGGCCAATTGAATTTTTTAATGAGTAATTTTAGATTTACAGAAAAGCTATAAAAATAATACAGAGTTAACATCCCCTGCACCAATTCTGATTTTATTAATTGATATTAGTATGGTTTATTTGTTATAATTAATGAACCGATATTGATATATAATGATTAACTAAAGTGCATACTTTATTCATATTTCCTTAGTTTTTACCTAATTTTTTTTCTGTTCTAGAATCCCATCTAGGCTACCTAACATTACATTCAGTTGTATTGTCTCCTTGGGCAACTCTTGTCTGTGACATTCCTTATTTTGAATGAACTTGAGAATTTTCTGGAAACCTCATCAGTTTTGTAAAATGTTCCTCAATTGGAATTTGTTGGATATTTTTCACATTATTACATTAGGGCTATGGTTTAGGGGTGGAAGATCACAGAGGTGAAGTGCCATTCTCATCACATAACATCAGCATGACTTGCCACTGATAACTTGGGTGACCTGGTGAGATAGTGTTTATCAGGATTACCCACTAGGAAGATGCCCCTTTTTTGGCCTCTTTCCAAACCAACATGTAGGCACCACCCACATTTAAGGAGTGGGGATTTTTGTTCTAATTCCTTAAGGGTAAAAAAGCAGAAGCGGCAACATAAATTATTTGATATAATTTTTCATTGATTTGTCTCTTCATATGCGCCATTTACTTTTTACTTTGGGTAATAATCCAATAAGAGTATATTTATTTTCTTGTTCAAAATGTTTAGCTTTGGATGTTGGGTGCTCTTTAAAGTTGGCTCATTTGTCCCTTTGGCATATGTTCATCATTGTGGAATATTCTTGAGAAATTCCTTACATTCTAGCATTACAAGATATTCCAGGCTTAGTCTATATATTCCAGCTCCAGTCCTCAAATACATCATTTTTCAACTAGCCCTGGTCTTTTTTATTAGAGAACTAGAGGCCCTATGCATGAAGTTTGTGCAAGAGTAGGACTTCCTTCCCCCAGTTGCTGGCACCAGCTTCCCTCTGGCACCCAGGAACCTGGCTTCCCTCAGACAGCTAGAAGGCACCCAGGACCCAGGCTTCCCTTTTCCCAAAGGTTGTCCAGAAGGACATCAGGAATAATTAGCATATTACACTTTTATTATTATAGAATAGACTAGAGGCCCGGTGCATAAAAATGTGTGCACTCGGGGAGGGGTCCCTCACCCCGGTCTGTGCCTGCTAGCAATCTGGGATCCCTCAGGGGATGTCCACCTGTTGGCTTAGGCCCACTCCCCAGGGGATCAGGCCTAAGCTGTCAATCAGACATTCTTCTGGCAGCCCTGGACCCCTTCGGGGATGTCCACTTGCCAGTGGGAAGCAGGCCTAAGCTGCAGTTGGACATTCTTAACTTTGCTGAGGAAGCAGGAGAGGCTCCCACCACTACTGCTGTACTGGCAGCAGTCAGCCTGGCTTGTGGCTGAGCAGAGCACCCCCTGTGAGAGTGCACTGACCACCAGGGGCAGTTCCTGCATTGAGCATCTGCCCCCTGGTGGTCAGTGTGTGTCATAGTGAACAGTCATTCCCAGTCATTCTGTTGTAAGGGTCAATTTGCATATTACCCTTTTATTTATATAGGATAGAGGCCTGGTACATGGGTAGGGGCCAGCTGGTTTGCCCTGAAGAGTGTCCCAGATCAGGGTAGGGGTACTGCTGGGGTGCCTGGCCAGGCTGGGTGAGGGGCTGATAGCTGTTTTCAGGCTGGCCACACTCCCTTCAGGGTGGGAGTCCCCACTGGAGTGCCTGGCCAGCCTGGGTGAGAGGCTGATGGATGTTTGCAGGCTGGCCAAGCCCCCCAGTGGGTACCCTCACCCCATGAGGGTGTGGGCAGCCTAGTGAGGGGCTGATGGTTGTTTGCAGGCTTGCCACAGCCCCTTCAGGGTGGGGATCCACACTGGGGTGCCTGGCCAGCCTGGGTGAAGGGCTGAGGGCCATTTTCAGACTGGCCACACCCCCTTTAGGATGGGGGTTCCCCGCTGGAGTGGCTGACCAGCCTAGGTGAAGGGCTGATGGCTGTTTGCAGGTTGGTCATGGCCCCTAGCCACCCAAGCTCCTAGTGAGGCTGGCTGGAAGCAGGTATTTGGGATTTATTTATCTTCTATAATTAAAACTTTATTGCTTTGAGCAGAGGCCACAGCTGGCCAGGGCAGGCAGGAAGCTTGGCTTCCTCCATTGCTGGGGTAACAAAGCCTCCTGCTTGCTCCAGCTTTGTGGCAGCCAGCCGCCATCTTGGTTGGGTTAATTTGCATATAATTGCTCTGATTGGCTGGTGGGCATGGCTTTGGGTGTAGCAGAGTGACACCAATTTGCATGTTTCTCTTTTATTAGTGTAGTTGGTATTAGAAACCACAATATGTGAGGAAGAAGAAAATAGTGGTCAAATAGGCAGACATGTTGTGCACCTCATCCTGGGGCCATACTGATAAGCAGCTAAATCAGAGAACATACACCCAAATTTAACAAATTAGATACAGCTGAGGAGACAATTATCAACAAGGGCAGAGGATGCCTAGAGAATGGTAGGAACAGGGATCTATGCAGAAGGTGAGGAAGAGGTGGAAGCGACATTGTGACAGGCCTGATACTCAACTGAGTAAAGGAAAACCCACAGGATTGCTGGTGCCCAGGAAACCAGACCTACGCTGAGCCCCAACAAGCTGTCTGAAAAGCAGTCAAGCAATGCAGTGCAGGCAGGAGAGAAACCAGCAGTTTTGTGGTAGTTTTGCTTTTGTTTTGTCTTTGCATTTATTCACTAAACCTATAACGTAGGACTAATTCAGTTGCAAGAATTCACCGGAGGCTTGGAAGCAGTGAGAGGCAGATTTGAGGAGAGTCTAGAGATGGAAGCAGGGCAGGGAGATATCCCCAGGGCTCTAGCAGTGGGACATTCATAACCTTCCAAACTAAAGCAACCATTTGTCTCCTGAAGAGCTAGCCCCTCAGAGTAGCCTCAGGCAGGCAAAACAGCCTGCCACACCTGCCTGCACTTGGAGCTATGCAAAGGAAACAAAGGCTCTGAATAGCTTGAGAGAGGCCTCAGTTACTAGGTTGGAATAGGGGCTGGTCTACCCCATTATTCTGAGAACCAGGCAGATAAAAATGCCAGGTTGCCAGTCAACCCTACTGGTCTCCATACCAACCAAGGCCAGAGTAATATCTTGGACCTCTCGAGTCAGGGAAAAAACATCATTCTGATTCCTGGAAAGTGAAACAGCACCACTCCCAGCATTATTAATAAACTAGAGGCCTGGTGCACGAAATTCATGTATGGGGGTGTCCCTCAGCCCAGCCTGCACCCTCTCCAATCCAGGACCCCTCAGGGGATTTCCAACTGCCAGTTTAGGCCCAATCCCACAGGTCATCCTTCTCACAATCCGGGACTTCTGGCTCCTAACCGCTCACCTGCCTGCCTGCCTGATCACCCCTAACCCATCTGCCTGCTTGCCTGCCTGATCGCCCCTAACTACTCCCCTGCCAGCCTGATCCCATCCCAAGTGCTCCCCTCCCAGCCTGATCACCCCTCACCTCCTCTGCCTCGGCCTCTGCCACCATGGGTTTGTCCAGAAGGACGTCCAGAATGAGGTCCGGAAAGTGGTTTAGCTGTCTGATCTAATTAGCATATTATACTTTTATTGGTATAGATTACTGACTATATTTCCTATGCTGTACTTTACATCCTCATGACTGTTTTGTAACTAACAATTTCTACATCTGGATCCCTTCACCTTTTTTTTAAATCATCACACAAGGGTATATTTTTATTGATGAGAGAGACAGATTCATTGACATGATAGAGAAACATATTGACTCCTGTACATGCTCTGACTGGGCATCAAACCCTTAACCTCTGTATGTGCCTTAACCAGGATCAAATCCACAATTTTTCTGGTGTACAGAAGAATGCTGTAACCCAGCGGTCGCCAACCTTTTGGACCACCAGTTGTCCATGGACCACTGGTTGGCAATCGCTGCTCTAACTAACTGAGCCACCCAGCCACTGGTGGGTGGGGGGCAATCCAAGGCCAGACCAACTGGGGCAGGGGCTGTGGGAGGTCACACCCCATCCAGCCTCTGCAGAGGCTCTGGGACCGCAGCACCCAATCCTCCTGCCTCTGCAGAGGCATGACACCTGGACCGGGCCCTTGCTCCTGCATCGGTGGCTGCCTCTGAGGAAGTGGCAGCACTGGGACCTATTCCGTGCAGCCTCCTCCCCCACTGCCTCTGCAGAAGGGGCCGTGGCACTGGACCAGCCTGCACTGCAGCCTCTCCTGTGCTTCCTCTGCGGAAAGGGGGTAGCCAGGACCGCCATGGCTGGCCTTTGTCCGGAAGGAAGTCTGGTCTACTTAGCATATTGCCCTTTTATTAGTATAGATAATGAAAAATAAATTAAAATGGCATTTTTTTATCCCCAGATATTGTTTCACTCGTAGCCAAAATATTTTCCTAATAAGTGTGTGGGGTAGGGAGGAGGAGAGGAGAGCTATAGAGGTTCATGTTTTTCATTTGTAACCACTGCTGGCTCTTAAACTATTATTTGAGGATATAGTATTCCTTACCAAATTGGGTTGCTGTAGCTTTTGAATGACCTTAATGATCATAGAGCATGATAATAGTAAGATCCTAGGGGATCTCCTATATTCCTTAGGTGCTATTTTTTCTCTCCAGTGTGAAGTAGTAATCCAACTTCTCCATATAGTTTAGGATCAATAAAAATCTGAACCCATTTGCTAGGGGCTATATGAAGGTTATGTGTCATGAGCCAGGGGATGCCGATATATGTGGTCAAACACTATTCTGGGTGTATCAGTAAGACTGTTTTTGAATGAGATTAACATTTGAATCTGTAGAATAATAAAGCAGATTGCCTTTCCTGAAATGGGTGGACCTTATCTTATCAGTTCAATAGAACAAAAAGGCTGGCCCATCCTCTGAGTATGATAGAATTCTCCCTGCATGTCTGTCCTCAAACTGGGACACTGGGTTCTACCTGCCTTTGGGATCCAAACTGAAACTTGGCTCTGCCTGTGACTTAAGCCTGCTGGCCTTTGGACTGGAACTACACCATTAGCCTTCATGCTTCTCTAGCCTTCAAACTTGAAATGGAACTAAACCATCAGGTCTCCTGGGTCTCCAGCTTGCTTATTTTATCTGCACATCTTGGGGATTAATCCTTATAATAAATCACAGCTGCTATGATATGTATTTCTATAGACTATAATGTAGGACTGGATTTTATTTATTCATTTGGTTTATTTATTTATTGACTATGATTTTACTTCTCTGGAGAATCCTGAGTAATGCAATGGCACCTAGTGTAGGTGCTAATGAGTGTTTACGACATAAACACTGACAAGGATAGGAAGGATATGCCTAAGACTGAATTCTTATTCTCAGGAAGTTTACAGCTAACTCTGACCCTAGTGTGCATGATGACCCCTATTCCCCACACCTTGGTTTTCTCTATAACAAATGCAGGTACCATGCCTTCAAAGTTATAGTAGAAATTGCTTTGGAAGGATATGAGACATTCAAAGGAACATGTTCACCAAAGATAAATGATAAAATAATCAGTAACACACTTTTCTTGTGATTTGAAATACTGATTGAAACTGAGTTAAATAAATCTTGGGGAAAGAAGGAAGGAAAGAAAGAAAGAAAATGAAGAAAGGAAAATGGGATTTTAGCCCAGCCAGTGTGACTCAGTGGTTGAGGATTGACCTACAAACCAGGAGGTCACAGTTTGATTCCCCATCAAAGCACATGCCCAGGTTATAGGCTCAATCCCCCATGGGAGACCTGGAGGAGGCAATCAATCAATGATTTTCTCTCATTGTTCATGTTTCTAACTAACTCTCTCTCCCTCTCCCTTTCTCCCTAACATCAATAAAATTATATTTTTAAAAATGAAATTTTAAA
>PVJC01012387.1:0-39733 GCA_004026665.1 Murina feae
TTACAATGTTTCAAAAAGCTGTGTTTCGCTAGAGGCAGTTTAATCGGAGCTGAGCTGAAGGGCGCAGCTTCACTTTCGCTCCTGCCGCAATGGAAAGGGCTGTTTACTCAGGTCCGTGAGTGGCGGCCGCCATGTTGGCTGGGCTAATTTGCATACAGCCGCTCTGATTGGCTGGTGGGCGTGGCTTACCCTGTCTCGGCGAAACGGTTAATTTTAATATTTCGGTTTTATTAGTATATATATATATATATATATAATCAGAGGGAGAGAAAAAATTTATGCAAAGTTAGGTTCCAAAGTGTTACTTGGCCTCATTAACAAAAATTTTTAATATTTATTAAAGAACATTTTTCTAGTCTGTATTTAATCAGCATTCTTGCTGCAAAGCCAATAAGAAAATCTAATTATGTTTTTGAATTAGGAGTTATTAGGATATAGAAAAACTAATATGATCCAAGACCGTGAGAACTGGTTGTCGCATCTTATTAACTCAACTAATATCTGGGATTACATTATGGGACAAATTAACTCAAAAGAAATATTAAGTACAGATATTCAATTCTTGATTATCTAAGCTAACAGAATATAAACCTAGGGAATATAACTTCTTTCAAATGGAACGAATTCTATATAATTTAAAGATTTCTGTTTATGCAGCAGGAAAGAATTCTGTATGCATGTAGATATGATTAAAGGAGATTAAGAATATGCCAGTTTCCTTAGGGACTACTAGTTCAAGCTCCCTGGATTTGATTCTGCTCTGTCATGCACTGAATGTGTGATACAGGGCAATTTATGTAACCTCAAAAGGCCTCAGTTCTTTTCTTCTATTAAGTGGGCATAATAACAGCACCACCCTCAAAGTGTTATTGTGATTATTAAATGAGTTAAAATGCAGGGTACATATTAAGTGCTCACTAAAAGTTATCTCTTACATTGTTGTTTTAGTATCGGATACGGACCCCAAGGGGCACATCATCCTTTTACAGTATGGACTAGTTATTTTCTGAGCCTGTGCACTTCTGTTGTATATCAGATGAATGAAATTAATAATTTAATTTAGGAAATTAATAATTTAACTTTGCCCCACATGCCTTTTCAGTGAGATGCATGCTATATGTCACTTTCAAGATTTTGGAACTTCATCCCTACAGGTATCATTTAAAGTCTCAACAAAAGCATTTTTCTGAACACAAAGTACAATAAAATGAAGGTGAAGTTCCACACATCTCTGCACCTGTCCACATTTGTGCACTGTGGTGATTTTGACACATATGACACACAAGAAAACACAAATTTCATAATCATGGTTTTTCATTTAAGATGATGCACTACTATGAACAGACAGTAGAAATTTGGATTAAAAAACAACAACAAATCACTGTTCTAAGAGAATACATTGATTTACATTTCGAAAGAAAAATGTTAAAAATATTCTCAACCTCCATTGTCAAACAATTTGCCCCCTGTCCTGAACTATTATAAATGAGGGAGCTTGGAAAGGCTATAGCAGAGCCATTAGTCACCCTTGGGACATTGCACCCTGTCACTATGGAACAACCAATGACAAAAATTTCAATAAGCAAGAGTTTGACTTATGATTTTTGGGAATGGTAGAAGCACATATTGCTGCTGGGTTTTCCATGTAGCATTTATCTTCTTCTGGCACTGGTCATGTCAAAGACTTGATACTGAAAACAAAGCCAAGTTTATTTATTGCGAACATAGGTTACAGTTCACAAATGAGCCTTAACATCCCATGGTATGAGAACTTCTCAGCAATTCCTAAATAAGGGCAACATTCAGGCATCAGGAAAGCAGGCCAAGTGTGACAGCTGTACTATTGGGATGCTAAAATTTCTTTCTGCATAATAGTCTCATACTCTATTACATAGAGAATTCTAACATGTCTCTCTTCTTCTTTTTTTTTTTTTTTTTTAGAGTTTTGTATTTTTCTCAGCAGGTCATTGATCTAAGGCTATGCTACAATATAATTCCACAAACCCTCTGGGGCCATAGAGGGTATTGGGCTGCTGAATGGGAAGGCAGAATGTCAACATCTTGAAAGGAATAGTATGAGTGTAATGCAGTTCTTTTGTTTCCTAGTCAGGGTTTGATTTGTCTAGGGAAAAGGAAGGTATTTTGAATCACAACATAGCTATGGAATTCAAATGTACAAACTCTGAAGAATATCAGGAGTGTTTCTAATCTTGCAAGCATAAATTTAAGCTTCTTACATCATTTCTCTTGTCCTCTGACTTTGCTTGTTGGAAATGTTTAAAACCGCAAATCATTGGTTAAAATATAAAGGAGGTAGTTACTTTCAGTGCAGTATTACCGATTAACAACTGTGTAAAATCATAAAATTGCATTAAAATTGTAAATGTTTGAGCCAAATTGACTTTTCACAGATGAAAACCTTTAAAACTCAGAAAGCTGGCTGTCCCTGTGTGAAGTAGCACAGCAGGCTGGTGAAAGAACCTGCCTTGGAATCTTTTGACTTCCAGGTCAGCATTCTTACCATCTGTTCCTTCATTCAACATATAGTCATTGTTTCTCTTCCCATATTATACTTGAATGGGTGGTAGAGATAACATGTGGAACAAAAACCATATAGAGTTTCTTCCCTGACAGCTTAATCAGTAATCAAATAAGCAACCCAAATGAAAATCACCAAATGTAAATTTACAAGTGTAGGCAGATGTTCAAGGTGTGAAAGCACAGAAGAGGCAACTGACTCACTGGTGGTTAGGTAGGGGCAGATGAGGAAAAGCTCTCTAAGAAAGTGAATATTGAGCTGAAAACATATTCAAAGGTGGGTGAGATGAGGTGGAGAGTGAACTGGGTGGGCTTTACAGAAAATGCTAACTAGTTTATGAACATATATGGCTAATATACAAAGTATCCCCTTGGGAGTTTGATCGCTCACTATGACGTTCATTGACCACCAGGGGGCGACATGGAATGAAGTAAGGCCCTGGCTGGCAGCTGGAGAAGGAAGTCCCCGATTGACCCTGATTGCCGGGCAGGCCTAGGGACCCTACCTGTGCACGAATTTCATGCAATCAGCCTCTACTATTGATATAAAGGATGTTTTTCTTTGGCTATTATTAAATTACTCATTTCTCTATTTCTGCATTATTTTTTGTGGCAGACATATTACAAGATGGGCCTAATGATCCCTATATCGTGGTATTCATGCCCTTGTGTGGTTCCTTTTCTTTGAGTTTTGGTGGAACCTGTGATTTGTTTCTGACCAAGAGAATGTGACAAAGGTGAAGGGATATCACTGCCATGAAAAAGTGACAGTAAGATTGTAACATACATCTTGCCAGCAGATTCTCTATTGAATCTCTCACTTATTGGTTTTGGTAAATTAAGCTGCCATCTTGTAAGCTATGCTACGGAGAGGCCCAAGTGGGAATGTATTGCTGGCCAATGGCCAGAAAGGACCTGAAGCTCTCAGTTTGATAATCTTTGAGAAACTCAGTTTTGACAATCGTGAAGTTGGAAGCAGATCCTTCCCTAGTCAGGCTTTGAGATGAGATTGCAGCCTTGTCCTACAGGCGAGTGCAGCCATGTCAGAGACTCTGGAGCAGAGGACCCAGTACACCGTGCCTGGACTCTTGACCCACAGAAAATATGAGAAAATAGATGTGTGGTTTAAGCCACTAAGTTTTAATTTTTTTATACATCAATAAATAATTAATATATAGAGTGAGGCAAAAGCAGGTCTACAGTTGTGAGCACACACAAGAGTGTATTCTTATATTATTATTTATTAATTATTGCCTTATTTTCCATACAAACAACCTACCTTTGCTCCACTCTGTATTGCTCTTTGTACTATTTCAGACTGTATCTGAAATGTTTTTTGATTCAAATAGTCTAAGTCCTTTACCATCTTATAAAAATCTCAAAAAAAAAAACCTAAGAAAAAGTTTTTTTTGGGAGAATGTTATTACATTATTTAAATAATCATTTATTTCTTAATAAATGAATTTTAAACATCATTTTGAAAAGTGAAACACCTGGAAATATTAACACATAATCATTTAAGAATACATAAAGATGTTCTACCACCTTTTCCTCCTAAAATGTAATAGTAGAGTATAAAAAACATTAGGCTGAAAACTATGGATAAGTGGAGACTTAGAAGACTGATTTAAGTATTTCATATGTGAATGATCCATCTGATTATGAATTCTAGATCCACTATATACTTGGATTAAGTACTTCACTCATAAAAGGCATAACAGAAATAAGAGTTGTAACTACTTCATAGAGTTATTATGAGGAAATAAATTAGATGAAGCTTAAAAAGTTACTTGGCAGAAAGTGAGAGCTTGAAGTTTTTAAGTATTGTTATGTCCAATAAATCACACCTTTTGCTTAATTATATAAACTTTGCAGTAAAGTATTTCATAATCTAATATTAGGTAACAGTCTTATTTATTTCATTAAAAATGTCCATGGAGAGGAACAATTAACGATAAAAATCCTACAAGACTCCATAGGCAGCAAAATAGCAGACATATATCATAGCATTATCTTTACAGATACAGCTCCTAGGGCAATGGAGACTAAGGATAAAATAAACAAATGGGACTACATCAAAATAAAAAGCCTCTACAGACAAAAGAAACCATCAACAAACAACAAGAATGCCCACTGCAAGGGAGAACGTATTTGTCAATGTTATCTATGATAAAGGTTTAATCTCCAACATTTATAGGGAACTCATACAACTTAACAAAAGTAAGATAAATGACCCAATAAAACAAAATGGGCAAAGGATCTAGACACTTTTTGAAATAGGAAATACAGAAGGCCCAGAGACATATGAAAACATGCTCAGAATCACTAATCATCCGAGAGATGCAAATCAAAACAACAATGAGGTACCATTTTACACCTGTCAGAATGGCTATCATCAACAAATCAACAAATGACAAGTGCTGGCAAGGATGCAGAGAAAAAGGAACCCTCCTGCACTGCTGGTGGGAATGCAGACTGGTGCAGCCACTGTGGAGATAGTAAGGAGTTTCCTCAAAAAATTAAAAATGGATCTCCCATTTGACCCAGTGATCCCACTTCTAGGAATATATCCTAAGAAACTAGAAACACCAATCAGAAATGATATTTGCACCCCTGTGTTCATAGCAGCACAATTTACAATAGCTAAGATTTGGAAACAGCCTAAGTGCCCATCAGCAGATGAGTGGATTAGAAAACTGTGGTACATCTACACAATGGAATACTATGCTGCTATAAAAAAGAAGAAATTCTTACCATATGTAATAGTGTGAATGGAACCAGAGATCATTATGCTAAGTGAAAGAAGCCAGTCCGAGAAAGATAAATATCACATGATCTCACTCATATGTGGTATATAATGATCAAACTAATTTGATGAACAAGAATAGATTCAGAGACAAATGGGGGAGTGGTAAGAGAGCAACCAAAGGTTGTGCATATTAGCATAACCAATGAACACAGACATTGGGGTGATGGGGACTTGCCCAGGATTGGAATGGCTGGGGTGGAGGGGGTTAATTGGGGGAAAAGGAATCATATGTAAAACTTTAAATAATAAAATAAATAAATAATTTTTAAATACAAATGGAAAAATTAATTTTAATTACATTTCTTCTGCTAGTTTGGAAAAATTTTAAAGCAATTTAAGTGATTTTAGTCATGGATTAAAATATTAGCTACTTCAGATTACTGTCATTAAGACTGTTTTATTTTTACTTTCATGGGGCTCAACAATCTTCCCTTTAATCCTTTTTTATGTAGTCTTTAATCTTGTATTATTTTTAAAAATTAAATTGATTTTAGAGAGAGAGAAAGTGAGAGGAGGGAGAGAGAGAGAAACATCAATCAGCTGTCTCCTGCAGCAGCCCTGACCTGGAGGAATCTGCAACCCAGACATGTGCCCTGACTAGGAATCCAACCATGATCTTTCAGTGCATCAACCAACTGAACCACACCTGCCAGGGCCTTAATCTTATCGATTTTTTCTCCCTGTCCAGTGTTCAGTGTGTAATATACTCTGCAAGGCAATATTACAGAATTGGTCACAGAATTTAAGAACATTAAAATTGTATGGTCACTATCTAACTATGAATTTCTGCTTGATCATAAACCAATGCTGTTTCAATATTTACAGAACACAGACACTATGGGAATTAATATTCAGTGATGGTTAATATGTGAGTATTCCTTAATATTTTAAGAAGTTTCTAGATAATTAATTTTTAAAATGTCCTTTTAATTATACAACATGAGATTCAAATAGCCTTCTAAGGAACTAAACATGTGAGAGAATATTGGACAATGTTAATAGAAAAAAGATGAATTATTTTGAAGTTATTTAACAATATTTTAACTTTCAGTTATAGCTTCAAAAACAAGTCTCTACAATTAGAGATTAATTTAAGGATATTTGATCAAACCTTGATAATAAAAATACTATTCAATGCCGTAACCGGTTTGGCTCAGTGGGTAGAGCGTCGGCCTGTGGACTGAAAGGTCCCAGGTTCGATTCCGGTCAAGGGCATGTACCTGGGTTGTGGGCACATCCCCTGTAGGAGGTGTGCAGGAGGCAGCTGATCGATGTTTCTCTCATCTTTCTCTCTCATCAATGTTTCTAACTCTCTATTCCTCTCCCTTCTTCTCTGTAAAAAAAAAAATCAATAAAAATATATTTAAAAAAATACTATTCAAGAATTTCTTAAATAAGGAAGAAAAACTGCATAGCATTTTGCATAGTGGAATTATTTCATTATAACCCACTGTTAGTCCTTAGACAATATAATGTATGTTTTATTATCATATCAAGTATAAAATTTCAACTGTTCTGCTGAGATAGACTAAAGACATAAAAGCAGGTGACCTTTTTTTTAAAAAAAATATTCTTATGTAGTTATGTTTTCTACTTTAAAAGAGTGAGGTATCATTTATTAAGCATAAACATCATGTTATTTCTACCCATATATTATATGTACTCTGAAATTACTGCTGTTATGGTTTTACTTTACATAATACAACAAGAAATATTCCTGAGGCTTGGGCCTTAAGCACTTTTTAAATTCACAATTTATTGTTTTAAGTGCAGAGAGAAGATTCTTAATTATGCAAGCCAATAAAAAGACATCATTATAAAATGGTGCAGATCAATTGTCAATCCAAGGAAACCTATATTTGACTCTGTATTACACAACTTTCAATACATAATGCAAGAAATTGTTGCAATCAGTCTGGCCTCTGACATGTTTGGAAAAATAAAATGCAATTTTTATGGATGTATAAACTATTTTAGATTAGACACTTACAACAGAGATGTTGAATAATGGCTTTGAAGTAAGTTTCCTAGAGTTCAGCATTTTCTTATAAGGAAGTTCAGAAAGAAGTCATTCTTTTCAACGGAATATTATATACTTCCTCATCATCTCAAGAAAAACACACACAAAGCTGCTCATCTCAGATCAGTCATAAGATAGTCAAGGGGGGGAGCAGTTAATAACATTTCTGATAAATGACTAATTCTTAACCTCAACACTGAGTAAGTGTAGCACAGCTACCTCCTGCTAGGACCCCTGTGAACTTCTTGGGGTTCAATTTAAGTGGGGGTTGTAGGGATGAGGTTTCTTTACAGAGAGTTAGTATTCCCCCTGGGCAGGAAACTAGAGGTGAAATGGTTCGTGGTCTGAAATTTGAGTGATCCCTCGGGTTTAAGGATACATCCGGATGATGGAGTAAATGAACATAGTCACCAGGAAGTAGGTCAGGATGGGCAGACAAAAGGAGGTGCATCCCCAAAAGGATGGTGTACCCTCAGAAACCCCTGAGCTTTGTTTCCCTGGGAGGTCACAGTGCCAGGATGGCCTAATCACTCAAGTCTCTCCATGAGTCCTTTTCTGACCACCCTATCTAGAATGGCATGGCTATCCTGACTGACAAGTCTCCTTTCATTACCCTGCTAACTTCCTCAGCTACTATCATAATAAAACATACGACTTAATTATCCTAGTTATGATCTGGTCTGTCTTTATGCCACGAAATAAGCTCTTTGAACACAACAGGTAAGTTTGTCTGTTTCATGCACTTCTTGATCCACAGACCTAGAAAAATGCCTGGCACATACAAAACAATCAATAAATGTTTGTTTTCATTTTAATTTCCTTTGTAAAATCTCCTTTGAATAATGTAAAGTTAATGGATTTGTCCGTTGCTAAATTTAGAAGGTCTGGGCTTGATTTTTTTAGTGGAGTAAGTGCAAAGAAAAGGCCTCTACCCTCTCCTTTCCTTCTCCCTCTCCCTCTCCCTTCTCCCATCTCCCCTGTCGCCTATGCATCCGTGCGCCTGTGCATGTGCTCACAACCAAGGAATCTTCTGCTTTGAAAATGAAACAAAAAACTCCCAGTATAAATCAGCATGGGTCATAGATAGGTAAAAAAGATTGGTCAAAAAAAAAAAAATAAATGGATCCAAGATAATTAAAAAAGCAGAAATTACAAGACTAAATAACTACTTACTAAAGATGATACTATTATCATTATTTATAATTTTGTATTTGTTGCATATGCTCACCAAGCTAATATATATTTAAATATAAACTATTTATATTACCTATTATGCTCATTTTACTGTCTTCAAAAGTTCTATTTTAGAAAATTCTTCAGGTACAATTAAAAGGTCCAATCTAAACTGGGTAGATCCTAACATTCTATTATTTTCCAGGTTTTGAAGCTAAGAGCACACAAAATGAGGTCTATAGCAACCCTAACAGAATCTTGCTTAGCAAGACATTTTTTTCCTCAGTGTGAAATTATACATTTAAAAATTTGTAAGGGAACGAATTTAAGAACTCATCTGGGAATCCTTAGATATTTGTTACCGCTTAGGAGACAAATCTTAAGATTTTTCTGCCTTGTTCTTTTAATCTAGTCTATGGGGCTGTGGAAACCCCATAGACAATACTGTCTCAGATATATAGGAGTTTAAAGTAAAGAGTAAAAAATTGTCATAGTTTTAAATTTTATCTTATTTGCTAGAAAATGTCCATAGTTATAAATGGACCTTAGTCTGTCATTTCTTATTCATTCTCATTCAGTGTGAAAGATATTAAGTATAATTTTGACATAAATTGGGCTTGCATATTCAGGAGTTTAGTATGACACACAGCTAAAAGTTATGCTGCATGTACATTTGCATTCTATGAACTGAATTTGTTTTGGTTTTCTTTCAATTCTCTCTTTCACCGTTCATCTGTTGGATGCTTCTCACCCTCACTGGCTTTTCTGCTCATCTAAGTTGGCTTGTCCAGTGAGACCAAGACCTTGATGGCTGAGAGATCCCAGTTCCTGGTTACCTTGCTCCTCTGTCAGGCTCTGACTGCCTCTGCTATCAGCAGGCATAGAAACACCAAGAAGTACCCCGACATACCTCCTGAGTTCCAGACACACTCACCCCTGTTCCTTTATGTACCAGCATCCCTAGCTTTTTATGATAGCCAAGGTCTGTTATTCACACCACGAGAGTCAATGTTATCTTTGCTGCTGGTCTACTCACATGAATGTCCAAACTAGGCTGTAGTTGTCTCTTTGGGTTATGTGCAACCTTGTCATTTTACCTGGTGGAAGCATTCTATCTCTGGGGGACATGACTTCAAATGTAATAGTCCTGAAAGTTGTGGGAACAGATGCACAAAATCCCCAATTGAATTCCTGATGATAGGCGTCAATCTTCTACTCGATTTCTGGAGTATTTGTTCTTGCTACTGGGACACAGTACCATATAATTACTGTTGGTTCAAAGTATACATCTTGTAGGAGAGTACCCAAACCCATGGGATGTTCCAGCTGGTGCCTTGGCTAAGCCTCTCAGAGGACATTCCAATATCCTGTAAGGCTGATAACTTCTGGGGTAATACAGTTATTGATACAATCAATGGGTCCCATTAGCAAACCTCCTTCAGTGTGAAGTGGTTCTTTTGGTCCCACGTTGGGAAATGAGTCTGAAATCTCTCTTATTAACAACACTAGAACAAGTAGTGCAGAAAGGGAAGGCAAACCCACGTGAAAGTAAAGACAAAATATTTCCCCCTGCAGGATGTAAGGCATCTCATGGCATTGACTTGGCACTACAATTTATTGTTTTTAATTTTTAATTATTTTACACTAGGGGCCTGGTGCATAAAAATTTGTGCACTCGGGAGGTCCCTCAGCCTGGCCTGTGGCCTCTCGCAGTCTGGGACCCCTCTGAGGATGTCCACCTGCTGGCGTGCCTGGCCAGCCTGGGTGAGGGGCTGATGGCTGTTTGCAGGCTGGCCAAGCCCCCCAGTGGGAACCCTGACTCCATGGGGGTGTGGCCAGCCTGGGTGAGGAGCTGAGGGCCATTTCCAGGCTTTCAGGCTGCCCACAGTCCCTTCAGGTTTTGGGTCCCTATTGGGGTACCTGGCCAGCCTGGGTGAGGGGCTGATGGCTGTCTGCAGGCTGGCCAAGCCCCCCCAGTGGGGACACTGACCCCATGGGGGTGTGGTCAGCCTGGGTGATGGGCTGAGGGGCGTTTTCAGGCTTTCAGGCTACCCACAGCTCTCATTGACCCAATGTCCCAACAAGGTTGGCTGGAAGCAGGTTTCTAGGGTTTGTTTATCTTCTACAATTGATACACTGTTCCTTTAAGCCAAGGCCTAGGCAGGTAACGGAGCTTCCTGTCTGCTTCAGCTCTGTGGCTTCTATAATTGAGACAATGTTGCAAATATGTTGTTGCCTGGAGCCAAGAGAAGCCCAGGCGGCTGGCAAACAGTTTTACTCCTGCTGCAACAGAAGCTGCCTATTTACTCAGCTCCATGAGTGCCGGCCTCCATGTTGGCTGGGTTAATTTGCATACAGCCTCTCTGATTGGCTGGTGGGCGTGGCTTAGGCATCCCGAAGAAATGGTCAATTTCAATATTACGCTTTTATTAGATTAGATGGCATATACACTAAGTGGCCAGATTATTATGACCACCCCATCAGTACTTCATTGGGCCACCTTTTGCCTTCAATACTGTGGCGATTCTTCTTGGCATTGACTCCACGAGGTGTTGAAAGGTGATGCGAGGAATCTGGCACCATGCCTGATGAAGAGCACAGTCCAGATCTGTGAGATTTGATGGTTGTGGAACCAGCTGCCTGATGGCTCTTTTAACTTTGTCCCACAAATGCTCAATTGGATTGAGATCTGGTGATTGTGGGGGCCACCTAAGCAAGGTAAAGTCTTCCTCATGTTCTTGAAACTACTCCTGCACAATACGAGCACCATGGCATGGGGCAGTGTCTTGTTCAAAGAAGCCATCTCCATTGGGATACGCCATCAACATGATAGGGTAAACTTGATCAGCAATGTTACTTAGGTATGTTGTGCTATTCAGACGTTGTTCCACATGAATTAAAGGACCCAAATCATGCCAGGAAAACATGCCCCAAACCATAACATTGGCCCTACCAGCTTGAAGGGTTGTACTCATGCATGTGGGGTCCATGCTTTCATGCTATTTCTGCCAAATTCTCACTCTGTCATTTGCATGATGCAACTGGAAACATGATTCATTGGATCACATGACTTTTTTCCAATGGTTGACTGTCCCATCCTTGTGTTCCTATGCAAATTGGAGACATTTTATCTTGGTAACTGCAGACTGCAAAGGTATTCAAACAGGCCTTTGGTTGTTTTGCTGACACTCACTCCATGGCTTTGATCACCAACAATCATCCCACATTCAAAGGCTGTTAAATCGCGTTGTTTACCCACATCTTCGGAAAAAATCACTTCTACTGCTGTGGCAAACAACATGCTTTCCTATTTATAATGGTCTGGCCTTCTAGCAACTTCAGCGCAAAATTATAGCTAATTTGCCTACAAATATCAGGTGGTCATAATAATCTGGCTACTCAGATTAATTTTAATTAGTATACATATATTAGTTAAAAATTGAATTAATTGGGGTGACATTGGCTAACAAAATTACATAGGTTTCAATATACAATTCTATAATACATCATCTGTATATTGTGTGTTCACCACCCAAGTCAAACCTCCTTTCAATACCATTTATCCCTCTTTTTTACCCTCTTCTACCTCCCTCTCCTCCATTCCCTCTGGCAATCACCAGACTGTGGTCTGTATCTATGAAGTGTTATTTTTTTGTGTTTGTGTTTTTTGTTTTTTTTTGCTTAATCCCTTTTTCACCTAGTCTCCCAAACCTCCTCCCCTCTAACAGCTGTCAGTCTGTTCTCTGTTTCTATGAGCATTTCACCCACGGCAGCAGAATATACATTCTATTCAAGGATATGTATTTAAAAATATATATTTTTTTATTGATTTCAGAGAGGAAGAGAGGGGGAGAGATAGAAACATTAATGATGAGAGAGGCTAATTGATCAACTGCCTCCTGCACGTCCCCCACTGGGAATCTAGCCTGCAACCTGGGCATCTTCCCATTCTATTCTATTACAAGAATAGAATCTTGACCTTCTGGTTCATAAGTAGATGCTCAACTGCTAAGTCACGCTGGTTGGGTTGGGGATGTACATTTTGGACATTTTCAGGATAGACAAGGAACATTTTCAAGGTTAGATAACACGTTAAGACATAAAACAAGTCCCAATAAATTTAAGATTGAAATTATATCAAGCACCTTCTCTGACTACAATGGTAAGAAACTAGAAAGCAATCACACGAGAAAAACTGAAAAATACACAAAGACATGGAGGCTAAATAGCATGTTAGTAAACAATGCCTGGATTAACAAGGAAGTCATGGAAGAAATCAGAAATTGGCACTACTATTTAGTCTCCTTGAGGGACAGTGCCAAACTGCAGTCTAAGTACCTGACAAGTAGCTTTTTAGGTTGTAATTTAAGTACCTGACATTAAACTATTGATTGCTTAGGCATTCATTTCAAAGTCATCCATTGCTAGCTGCACAACCCATTATGCTTCCTTTAGAAAGCCTTACCTAGATAATTCACTGCTTGATTGACTCTGCTTTTCCCTTCCAGTGCTATAGTTCCCACTCTTAAAAATGTTGGTTTCCTTTTTTTTTTTTTTTTTTTTGCGGTATAATTGATATATAACATAATAGTTTCAGGTGTACACCACAATGGTTCAATATTTGTATATATTGCAAAAATGATCACCACAGTAAGTCTAGTAAATATTCATCACCATAAATAGCTACAATTTTTCTTGTGATAAGAACTTTTAAGATTTATTCTCTTAGTAACTTTCAAATATACAATACAGTATTATTAACAATAGTCACTATGCTGAATTAAAAAACACAATCTTTAAATTCTTACATTCTTTTTAGAAATCCAACTCTGCTGGGGTAAAAGAATCCTGTACCTCTTTATACTGACTCAGTAAAATATCATAGGAAATAATTATATTCCACATAAAACTCACAATGTATATATACTCTGTAGTGTATGTCAAAGTATGCTCCTCAAAAGACCCCTGCCATTATCTAACTGTGTAATGTAACATAAAAGCAGAAAGAAATGTCATTAGGCAGCATTAGCTGAACAAAACAGAGACACTCTAATGGAGAAGAGATTTGCTTATGAAAAGACATTTAAAAAAATAAAAAGTGACATGTCTATGTACGTAATTAAACAAAACACCCCATTTATTTCAACAGTTTTCATATTCCAGGCAACATTATTTTTATTATGGACTTCCTTTAAATAGAAGCTATGTGTTGGGTAGTTAACTGCTTCATTATTTCTTTCTTTACGTGAAAAGAAAGGCAGATTGAAGATTCCTCTTGACCCCCTTGTGTGATAGAAAGTGGGGTTTATATTTTGTAAAATCTGAATGTATTCATTAATGACTAAAAAATTGATATAAAAATGCAATTTAAAGGAATTATGAAACCTTTGTGGACGGGGCAGGTTATGCACTGCCAACACCAGGAGAAAATCTCATGTGGACTCGCATACATTTTATTACTCGAAGGATCCAGTAGATGGAAACCTTTCTCTTTTAACATTGAAACTATTTCAAAAGCATGTGGTTGGATTTGCTATTCGTGATGAAAGAGTAGATGGAAATGGCTGAGGGGAGAGAAACAAACAAAAAACCCCCACTAGCTCTCCTAAGAGCATATCAGAAAAGCCACAATTTACCTGCTTCGTAAGTGGTTTGAAAATAGCATTATGAAAGTCTAGTTGTTTGGATCCCCATGAGGTGACAGAGATAGGGGAGCATAAATAAATGGATTGATTTCTGAAGCCAGACTCTTGGTGGCTGCAGTTTGTTTGTCTTCCTGCATTAGTGTCCGTGCTCTCATTACCCTTTCTCCGTGAAAAATTCCTTAGACCAGCAGTTACATCTGCTTCCTTATGGTACAGTCCTTTCGGAGCAATTCTCAGATGAGAAGCGAGGACGTCCTGATTAGCCTCTCCTGGGCTGAGCAAAGGAAAGTGGCCCAGGAATTCTCCTGAGGGCTGAGGCTCCAATATAGGCCTGGCTGTTTTTCCCTTTGTTCCTGCATATGGCCTTTCTCTTCCTCTCTTAGGCTTGTCAGCAGAGTCCTGAATATCACCTCTGAGAATATCCATAGATTGTTCTTCCACTAGACTGTCCAGGGAATGAATGGATTGCATTATAAATAATTGATCAGAGTTAATCACTATTTTGAATTGAATCACTATTAATCTCTTAGATTGATTATTTAGCTCTCTGTCCCTTTGAAAGATATTAAACACTGGGTTTGGAACATTTCAATGTACAGTGTAAGCAGAGTCATTTTGTCAATTCAATTCATACCTCAACATGGAATTAAGAGATTGGCAGGGAAAAAACACACTTTGAATTCTAAAAGGGACAATTGAATAGTGTCTTTCCATGTGCTTACAACTCGAATTAATGAAGCAATTATGTGCAAGGGCAACTTCTGCAAGAGTAGCTGTGTACTTGAAGTCAAAGCTACCTACTTTTTACTGAATTTCACCACAATTAGGTAATGGTTCCCCCACCCCTCTTTTGTTACTCAGTTTTGAGGTTTATAGTTAAGCTATAAATTAGAGCCTTATCTTTGGTAATAGCACCTAACTGTTCTAAATGCTAGTCAGTTTGTCTTGTGCTAAGCAAGAGTCATCAGTTCATGTTGCATTGAAAACTCATTAAACCATCTCCCATATGCTTTTCAAGAACCTAAAGGCAATCAACTTAATTAAACTTAAAAAACAACATCTTCAACAAGTTCTCTAGGTTAATGGTATGTAAATGTTCTTTGTTCAACAGGCAGAGATGTGGATAAAACACTTTGGTCTTGTTTACTGAGGACTAGAAATTCACTACCTTCTAAAGGGCTTACAGTAGTGCAATTAGATAACACTAGGGGCCTGGTGAACAAAAATTTGTGCACTGGGGAGGGGGGGTCCCTCAGCCCGGCCTGTGCCCTCTCACAGTCTAGGACCCCTCCAGGATGTCCACCTGCTGGGGTGCCCAGCCAGCCTGGGTGAAGGGCTGATGGCTGTTTGCAGGCTGGCCAAGCTCCCCAGTGGGAACCCTCACCCCATGGGGGTGTGGCCAGCCTAGGTGACGGGCTGAGGGCCATTTTCAGGCTTCCCATAGTCCCTTCAGGGTTAAGGTCCCTACTGGGGTGCCTGGCCAGCCTGGGTGAGGAGCTAAGGTCTGTTTTCAAGCTGCCCACAGACTGTTCAGGGTTCGGGTCCCTACTGGGGTGCCTGGACAGCCTGGGTGAGGGGCTGAGGGCTGTTTGCAGGCTGGCCACAGCTCCCATTGACCCAAGGTCCCACCAAGGCTGGCTGGAAGCAGGTTTCTGGGGTTTATTTATCTTCTATAATTGACATTTTGTTGCCTTGAGCAGAGGCCACAGCTGGCCTAGGGAGGCAGTTTCCTCCATCGCTGGCCTCCTGTTTGCTCTAGCTACGTGTCTGCCGGGCGCCCTCTTAGCTGGGTTAATTTGCATATTGTTGCTCTGATTGGCTGGTGGGCATGGTTTGGCTGGTGGGCGTGGCTTAGGTGTGATGGAATAAGGATTAATTTGCATATTACTCTTTTATTGGATTAGATTCCAATTTGCAAAATGGACAGCATCATCTTGCAGTCAGAGTCTCAATTTCTATACCACACAAGATTCAAGAAAGTAGAAAGCAGGAAAAGAAAGGAGGCTGGAGGATAACACACAGTTGTAGCTGGTGAACTTCTTAGTTGACATGTCTGAAGGAGGATCTCTCATAAAAGGCTCTCAGAAGTTATAGCATATTTGAACACAACTGTGGCCTCACAGCTCAGGAGAAAAAAATGGCACTCAGATACATAAGGTCTACCATAAAGTATAGGCACACCTTGTTTTATTGTATCATGCTTTATGTGCTTCACAGATATTGTGCATTTTTTAATAAGTTGAAGTCAAGACCTGCCTTCGAAGAAGGCTTTTTATTGTGGTGGTCTGGAAGCAAACCCACAATATCTCCAAGGTATGCCTATACACGATAAAACACACAGAGCCTTGAGTATCTTTGTTATTATTCATACTTTAAAAGTCCTTAATGTAGTACTCTTGCAAATTTTCAAACTTCTTACAAGACTAAAATTTGTGCCCAAGATGGAAAAACATTTGTTACCATTCTTTGATCAAAAACAGTTTTTTTTATTTGACCTAGCTATTTTGAAATACAAAACAATGTTTTAAAAATTAAATTTTAAAAATTAAAACATGGAATGTTCATTTATAGTATTTTCTGGCATATAAGAAGACTTTTTAACCCAGGAAAATCTTCTCAAAAGTCAGGGTCGTCTTATATGCCAGGTGTCGTCTTATAGGGCGGGTGCTGAAACTTCCGAGCCGGACTGGACAATCTGTGGTCACCGCATACGGTTGGGGGAGCTCAAAAACGGCCGCACTCCATTCCTTTCAATGGAGCCGGACGGAGACCACATGTGTCTCCGGTCGGCTCCTTTTTGTGCGCATACGGTCTCTGTTCGGACTTTTTAACCCAGGAAAATCTTCTCAAAAGTTGGGGGTCGCCTTATACACCCAGTCATCTTATATGCTGGAAAATACAGTATTTTAAAAGCAGGTATGGTTTTGACACAAAATTTTGGAGGGGGAGTCCACTGATGGTACTGTTCTCTGTTATATCCCTGATTGCATTTGTGTTCTTCAACAAGGAGTATGCCTTTTTGGACATCACTTTTCTTATTTGTAAAGTTGGGGGCTTTCAATTATCTTTAAGTTTTGAATTATAGAGACATGGGCAAGCAGTATCAAAAGAGAAAAAACCTAGGATCATTAAGATTCAAGTCTCAATTGAAATTGGGAGGACAAACATAATAATACAACTTCTATCTTGTCATTTGCATTTAGTTTGATTACCCAAGCAGCTAAGTTCAGATATTTTCCTTTTTAATTAGTGTTTCCTTATGTATTGTATCAGATGTCTTCATCTCAGCCTCAGCAACTGGCAATAAACTACAAGTGCTGAAGCTTTATTATAAACTGAGGAATTTCTTTTGCATGTTATTCATTTTTCATAATGTTTTCTTGGCTCTAACTGACTTTGGGATTAAAATAATTAGTAAAATGTTTTCACTTTTTAAAACCAAAATTCAATTTTAGCTTGTCTTAGTTCCTAGAAATTGTTTCCTTTAAAAAATGTTTAAAAATATTTCAGACATATATTGATTAAATGAAAAACAAAGTTCACTTTAAAACTTATTTTAACATATCATATTGCAAATGCAAAGAAAAGTAACTGGAATTTATAATATTTTTATTATTTGAGTTCACAATAAAGGCATGATGTGGTTTTTTAAAATTCGTTTTTGTGGGAGTTTTTTTTTAATACAGAAAAATAATATAGCCACTGGGGAAAGTTTCAAATGTACAGAAAAGGAAGAAGAATGAAGTAATAGTAATATACTATCCCATTACCCAGAAATAAGCAACTCTAACATTTTATCATATTTTTTAATATTTATGTTCCACATGTTTTTCATCTAGCTAAAAACATGCTGTACTTCGCATTTTTATTTGTTTACATTTTACCTTGTTTCCTAAGCACTTTGCTAATGAAAAAACACTTTTTAAATATTTGAATAGCTTTATGATAATCTAATAGATGTACCATTATTTAGTTACTAGAGGCCCAGTGCATGAAATTCATGCACAGGTGAAATGTAGGGGTCTCTCAGCCCAGCCTGCCCCCTCTCACAGTCCGGGACCCCTCAGTGGATGTCCTACTGATGGCCCCAGTCTGGCAGGCACTGTGTGTATTATGTGTGTGTGTGTCTGTCTGTCTGTCTGTTTGCTGAGGGCCTGCCCCCAGCCACACCATGGAGGCTTGGAGCAGGCACCCCTCTGTGTTGATCTCTCACCTGCATATTGTTCTCTCGCTTGAGCTGTGGCCAGGACTTGGTGCTGCCTGCCGGCCACACTTGCCTGCTCACTGATCGTCCTGGCAACTGGGAAGCAGGCCCTGCAGCAGGCCGCCCTCGTGCGGGCTGGAATTTCCTGCTCACTGATCACCACAGTGACCCGAGAGCAGGCCCTTCTGGGGCCTGCCTGCTAGCCGTGCTTGCCTGCTCCAGGGCAGTGCAACCTGCTTATGGTTGCTGAGGCAATGCCTGCTGGGTTCACATTGCCAGGGTGACACCGCCAGAGTCCTGCCCCACCGCTATGGGCGCCACCATCTTTGTTGTGGAGTGATGGTCAATTTGCATATTACTCTTTTATTAAATAGGATTCGGTCCCCTATTATCAGATGTTATTCCTGTAAAATATTATAAATGACATTGTGACAAGTGCACTTGTGCATAAACATTTGCAAAAATGTTATAATAATCTATAAACAACTTTATGAATAGGGCTCCTGGAACCAAAAATTTGTTTTTCTATTGCCTCAAGTTGCTAGAGAACATTTACAACCACAAAAAATAAAGCAGCAAAGAAGGGAATCATAAATTTTTCCCCACCCTAAGATTTTAAAACCTTTGGAATTATTAGCATGAGCAATTCTATCTTCCTCTCTAACTAGACAAAATTCAGGTACATGTCACAAATCTTACTCAATTTGATGAATCTTGGAAGTTCTGGATTAAACCATCCATTGTGTGTAAATTCAAGTAATTCATGATGTAAAAAAAGGCTTATTGTTTTTTAGAAAGCCAGTAAGCTTTAGAATATTCACAAAGGTGTCTGAACTATGTACCAAAAAGTAGCCTTCTATATTCTAAGCATCACTTCCTTTCTAATACGCTATACAACTTTTTGAATATGGTTTTAGGCTCTTAAACTTTGGAAAGCTCTGTACTGAATAACCTGTTCATTCCTATTTAACAAAATATGAGACAGGTGAGTATTCATATCATATCTTGGCTCAGGCTCTCAAAAATAATGACCAAAGTCTAATGTTTCTATGGAAAATTAACTAAAGTACTAATATGTATGAGAACTGTCTTTTTAAATTATTTTTAAAATATATAAAATTAAGGAGAGTTTTAAAAATTAATTTTGAAAATACATTTAAAAATAAAATAAAATAAACAACAACCCTAAGGAATTGTTTCATAGCTTTTCCCCACACAGAATTGTACCACAACTGCAAATGAGGCAAAATGAACTCTAGTGGTGGAAAATAAAAATGTCTACTCCTGTTAACAGAATGCAAGATACATGACATTACATAGTTTCTGTCCCCTCTGGCCTCCTCAAGGATTTTCTTTTCACTATTGTCTATCTTTACCCTCAACTTCTCCCTCTCTACTAGCTCCTCCTTATGAGCATGTAAATATCCTCTAGTATTTCCAATAAAAATGTATATATAGTCAAAACTACAATAATAATAATAATAACAACAAAACAACAAATACTTTTCTTCCCACATGGTCACCTCTCTGCTCTTTCACACACACAGAATAACTTCTGGAACCATTTGTTGATAAAACTTATTCTCTATGCTGGCAGCCTATTAAATTACCCGAGGACCTAAAACTACCCCAAGCTCCTAGAATACTTCTAAGCTCCTAGGATGCTAGCACTTCTAAGATCCTCTCTCAACTCCTCCCTCTTCGTGGCTCTAACTTAATTGATTGGTGGTTATATTGTTCTGGGATTAAGCTTTGATGATTTCCAAAGTTCCACAGATGAATCCAGGGCTGAAAAGCTCTGGTTCATATTGCTTCCAATCCCTCACCTCCCGTTCTTTCCTCAGTCTCCTTAAGGTGGCTTCCATCAGCACCACTCCACTGAGATTCCGCTCAGCAGTCACCAGTCACCCCCACGCTCCCACAGTCAGTGGTCACATTCTGTCTGCCTCTTACCTTGTCAGCGGCATTCCCACACAGGAATTCCCTTCCTGCCAGTTTATCTTGTCTTAGGTTCCAGGACACTGCTCTCCTGGTTCTCTTTATTTCTCCAAAGCCACCCTAGATTCTCTTTTGTGCCTCCACTTTTTATGGCCTTCTAAATGTTATGCCTTAGATTAGATTCTGAGATGCTCTTTGTTTTAAACTAAACTTTCTCCTGAGATCATCTCAGTCCAAGGGACACGCCTATATGTAGATGATTCTCAAAATGTTAACACTAATCCTAACAACCCAAGATCTACAAATCCAATGGGCTATTTAACACCTCGACAAGTCCAAATCAAAATTTCACTCTTCCCAACCTGAAATTGCTCTTCTTCCAATCTTCTCCACATTAGCAAATGGTACCTCTAACTACCCAGTTGCTCAAAACTGAAATCTATGCTTTTTACTTCTATTTCTCCTACCATTCCCCTCCATCCAATCTATTAGCAAACCCTGTTGACTTTACCTCTATGACATATACTAGTTCACATCACTTATGCAATCCCTCTTACTCCTGACCTAATCAAAAATGCCATCAATTCTCTTTTGACAATGAAGCACCCTTCAAACTGGTTTTTGTGCATATACTTTTTCCTAGTTACATTCAATATTCCACAGAGATATAATAGTAATTTTCAAAAATTTAGGTAATATTTTACAAGTTCTCCAATGAATTTCCATAATTTAGGATAAAATCAAAGTCCTAGAATAGTCTAGAACATGCTATACCTTCTAATCAATCTCTATCTTTTTACATATATCTTGTTTTAATCCATGTCCTCACTAGTTATGCCTTCCTGTCCGTTATGGACTGATGTACACTGATCCCCAATTCATATGTTGAAACTCTAATCCCCAATGTGACTATATCCAAAGATAGGGTCTTCAGGATATAATTAATGCTAAATGAGGTTGAAGAGTGGCTTTATAAGAAATTGAAGGGAGGAGGAGGAGGAAGAGAGAAAGGAGAGGAAAGAGAAGAGAGAGAGAGTATTCTGCAGGCCCATAAAGAAAAAGTCATGTGAGCACACAGCGTAATGGCAGCTGCCTACAAGTCAAGAGAAGAGGCCTCAGAATGAAACCTATCCCGCTGAATATTTTTATTTTGGACTATGCTGTCTTCAGAACTGTTAGAAAATAAATGTATGGAGTTAAGTCACCCAGTCTGCAGTTTCTGTCATGCCCTAATGAGAAGACTAATACAGGTTTGCTTACTGTTCCTCAGAAATATCAAGTTAATCCTCATCTTACGGTTTTGCACTACACCTCTACTTTTTGAACATTTGCTCCAGATCACGACCATCTCTTCTACTGCTCCTACCCAGTTTTACTTTCTTCTTAGCATTTTCATCTTCGAAACTGTCTTATTTTCCTACTTGTAAATTTCCACCTACTCCACTAACTTTAAACTCTATGAGAGCTGGAACTGCATCTGTGCTGTCTACAGTGGTACCGCGGGCATTCAGAACACTGCCTAGTACATATTAGTAACTTAACAGGTGCTTATTAAATAAATAAATATCTGGGGCTCATAAGAACATTTAATGAAGCTGAAAGGACTTCTGCAAAGGAGATACATTCCATGGTCTGAAAAATACACAAGCAGTTTGAAAGAGCCATGTGAGGTATTGATACAGTATTGGCAAACATGCAATGCTTAAATAGACGTTTTTGATTTCTCTCCTGAGAGCTGGCACTGACTGCATAAAAAGCTTCCATAAGTATTGTACACGTGTTTCTTAAATAATTTCACAAAACTCAGGCACATATGGACTGTGATTTCATTTCATTTAAGAAAACTGAAGCTCATATAAATGAATCTTAACCAAAGTTCCATGTAAGTAAGAGGGATTTAACCTAGTCTGTTTGAAAAGCTTGTGCTCTCTCTTATGAACAAATATGTGCTAACAAATTGGACAATGTGGTGGTGGGGGGGAAACATGTGCTCTCGCAATGTTGCCTCCCCCAAAGTACTTTGCAGGTATAACTAGATGTAATGGCACTGCGGGGGAAAAAATCTGTCTCAGGCTTTTAGGGCTCCCCAAGTAAAACTGTCTTCTATAAGTAAATACAAGACTCAAAAAATAAACTTGGTGGTCCCTTAAGATTTTCACCACATAGCCTACAATTCTAGAATACAATAGAATACCCACTTAACAAATTATGGTATATATTCAGCAAGATCTGACCTTTGAAGGAAGTTGAAGAGAGTGGTACCTCAATAGCATCTTCTTGTCCTCTGCCATCTTTTACTAGCCGTAGAAAATTGTAAAGAATATTCAGAAATGTTATGCTACCCTGTTTCCCCAAAAATAAGACAGTGTCTTGTATTAATTTTTGCTCCCAAAGATGTGCTAGGTCTTATTTTCAGGGGATGTCTTATTTTTCCATGAAGAAGAATATGGTACACATTTACTGTTGAACAACAAAAAAAGGAAATTTATTACCTGTGTGTCCACACAATGTGCCTGACCCCTGCCCCGCGTGACTCACTGTCTAATTGTGAGTCAGCCAGACTCCGTCAGGGCAGAGCGAGCAGCAGGCAGCAGCTTGTCCTGGTGGCAGTGCCGGCTCTCTGATTAAAAGAGACCTCACACTTCCTGTCTGCTCTGGCTATGCTGTGGCCAACAGTGAGCTGCGTGGCGGTGCTGGCCACTATGGCCCAGAGTCCAGAGTTACAGTAGCGTTGGGAGGCCTTATTATCAGGGAGGCCTTATGTTCGGGGGAGGCCTTATTTTCTGGGAGGTCTTATTTTTGGGGGTTGCCTTGTATTTCAGCATAATATTAGGAAGATATCACACTGAAAATCCTCTATAGAAGAATTGCCTTCACACCACATAAGTGGCATTCATAGCTCTTTAGCAGAAAGATTAGTCACCTCTGGTCAAACACTCTCTCAGAGGGGGCTTTGAACAATACTGGTCTTTGCATTTTCAAATATCCATATGGGGACAAGTTCATAGTATGAATATAAGAGGGAAAAAGAAAATTCATGTGGGTTTCTCATTATGAAGTTGTGATAGCAAATTTATGAGGTTACCTTTCTTCATGAGTAATTTTTTATGTATTTTATCCAATGTATTACCCATCAAATTTTCTTTTTATCAAAGTGAATTAATTGGGTACATATACAAATAATTTAACCTGAGGGAGAAAAAATACCCTTATGTTTCAGAATTCATTCTTTGCTTGAACCTAGGCTTTCCTATCTGTATTACTGGCCTATTGACACTTTTTTATCTACCACTACTCATTTTTTATTCAATCACATCTGAGAAAAAATTGCACAATAATCTCTCTTATCCTAAACCATCATAGCTTACTCTTGAATCACTCTCACACATACCCAGTATTACTATTCTCCATGGCAAACATTTTCATCCTTAACTACTTTTGTTCTGTAATTATCCTACTTTGGACAATTTTTTCTCCATGTTTGTCATTTAAAATATTTCAAAGTTATCCTACCCTTCCCACTCTTGCTTTATCAATAGAGAAATTGGCAAGGTAATAAAAATCCAGCCATTTTTAAAAAAATTATTGGGTGACATCTATCTATCTAATCTAATAAAGGCGTAATATTGAAATTAACCATTTCTCCTGGACACGTAAGCCACGCCCACCAGCCAATCAGAGTGGCTGTATGCAAATTAGCCCAGCCAAGATGGTGGAGGCCGCAGACCTGGAGAAGCTGGAGAAACTGCTCAACGCACAAGCCGCAACCACCGGGGGCGGAGCAGGGCGCCAGCGATGGAGGCCTGGAAATAGATCCGTTCACGGATTATAGGCGGCAGGGCAGCCTCGGGGTTGGGGGACCGAGCCAGCCCCAGCAGGAAGCTGAGGCCTGGAAATAGGTGCAATTGGGGCACACAGCACACGCAGAGGCGTAGCCCCGATTGCCCCAATGGATTCCAGGTGGCTAGGAAGCCTCAGGGATGGAGGGATCGAGCCAGCTCCGCCCCCGAGGCTGAAGCCTAAAAAAGATGCCATTGGGCACATAGCACACAGGGAGGCAGGTGTGTCCGCTCAGCAGCAGGGCCCCCCCTCCCCCAGGGACCATGTACCAGCGTCCACCCCTTGGCCTGCCACCCGGCTCTGCATCAGGTGTGTGCCCTCAGCAGTGGGGGCCCACCAGGTGTGTGTGATGGTGGCCCGCCCAACGGGAAACGTCCATGCCTACACTCACCAGCCCTCCCACCCCCCAGTGCTCGAACCCTGAGGGGGCTGTGGGCAGCCTGAAAACAGCCCTCAGCCCCTCACCCAGGCCAGCCAGGCACACCAGCAGGTGGACATCCCCCAAGGGGTTCCAAACTGTGAGAGGGCACAGGCCGGGATGAGGGACTCCCCCCACCCCCCCTGCTGAGTGCACTAATTTTTGTGCCTGGGCCCCTAGTATATATATAAAAGCCTAAGCGACCAGACAACCTGATGGTAGCTATGACATGCAATGACCACCAGGGGTCAGACACTCAATGCAGGAGCTGCCCCCTGGTGGACAGTGTACTCCCACAGGGGAGCACAGCTCAGCTGACAGACAGGCAGCAGATGCTGGGCTTACAGCTGGCGAACACAGCTGCAGCGGCAGGAGCCTTTCCTGCAGACACTCCCCCTACAGGCTCAAGTGGCAGTGGTGGCAGGCATAGCAGGGCCAGGATGAGTGAGAGCAGCATCGCACCCAGCCCGGGCTCGGGCTCCTCCCTGGCTACCGGCCACTTCATGCACTACTTCTTGCTGTGAGGGATGGACACACAAGACAGCAGGCTGAAACCCGACGAGCTGGTGGGTAAAGTCAGGCTGTGGTGGCGCGGAGTTTCACTGATCCTTGCAGGCCAGGCAGAGGGACCCCACTGGTGCACGAATCTTATTCTTTTCTCCTATCCTTTTAGTATTCGATTTTCCTTTCTTTAATCTTAACTTGTCTTTTCATGGTGATCTCTAAAACCTTGGAATAACTCAAGAGGGTTATACCACAATGAACAATAACAACCATGTTGAGATTTTGCCATGTTCCAAGCTCTGTGGTAAAATCTCCTTATTCTGTTAATTTTCTTTAAGATATTTGAGAAAAAAATTATTTTCTTCATTTTATATTTAAAGAAACTAAAGATGAAAGAGACAATGTCACCTTCTCAAGTGACATAACTCATAATTGATAGAGTCTGAATCTACAGGCAGATGTGCTTTGACTTGAGCTTTTTATTGTTAACCCTTACCCCAGGATATTATTTTCCATGGATTTTTTAATGAGAGTAGAAAGGAAGGGGGGAGAAAGAGAGAGAAAAAAAGAGAAAGAGAGAGAGAGAAAGATATATATATATATATATATATATATATATATATATATATATATATATATAGAGAGAGAGAGAGAGAGAGAGAGAGAGAGAGAGAGAGAGAAACATGGATATGAGAGGCACACATTGATTGGTTGCCTCCTGTACCCACCCTACCTGGTCCAAGAATTGAATCTGAAACCCAAGTATGTGCCCTTGACCAGGAATAAAACCTGTGATCCTCCAGTGATTGGGGCCCACATTCTAACCACTGGGAAACACTAGCCAGGGCTAAACTGTTATCTTAACCACTCTATCATATTTTAATTTTTTCAAGGATATAGTCAATAAATTTTATTTTGTCATGGTCCAAAAAACTTTGGGCTCTATTATCATATATAATCTGGTTATATGTAGTCTAAATTTAAGAAAAATATCACAGTGCCTATGATTTATATAGATAAAAACAAAGTGACAGTAACGCTGGAACAACCAAACAACCAGTTGGTTTGACACGCACTGCAACCCTGATTGGCCCCCCCACCCCTATTGTTGGTGGGACCAGCTAGGCACCACCCATGCATGAATTTGTGCACCAGGCCTCTAGTCTTATCTAATAAAAGAGTAATACTGAAATTGACCGTTTCTATGGGACGCATAAGCCACGCCCACAGCCAATCAGAGCAGCTGTACGCAAATTAACCCAGCCAAGATGGAGGCCAGCAGTCACAGAGCTAGAGTAAATAGGAGGCTTCCATTGCACCAGGAATAAACTGCCTGCGTAGGCTGGTTGGGCCTCTCTCTGTTCATGGCAACATTCTTTCAATTATAGAAACCATGGAGCTGAAGCCAACCAGAGGCTTAGTTACCTGCCTAGGCCTCAGCTTAAAGCAACAGTCTTAATTATCCTATATAATAAAGAGGGAAAATGCAAATTGACCATCACGCTGGTCAATTTGCACCCACAGCTGAGGCTAAGTTCCCATAACGAGCCTTAAGGAGCAATCAGCAGGGACCTGAGGCTGCGCGCCCACCCATCTCCTGCATGGTGCTTGACAGGGGACCTCAGGCTGCTCCCCCCACCCTGGCACCAGGCCAGAGGAACTCAGACTGCACTCTCTTCCCTGGTGCCAGGCCGGGGGACCTCAGGCCATGTCCCCCGCCCTAGCCCCAGGCCAGGGGACCTGAGGCTGTGCACCCCACCCAGTGGGACTTGACAGGGTCCCTCAAAGTGTGCCCTCCACCCTGGTGCTGGGCCAGGTGACTTCATTCCATGGCCCCCACCCTAGCACCAGGCCAGGGGACCTCAGGCCATGCCCCCCACCCCAACACCAGGCCAGGGGACCTCAGGCTGTGCCCCTGCCCTGGCGCCAGGCTGGGGGATCACAGGCCACTCCCTCCACCCAGCAGGGCTTGATGGGGGACCTCAGGCCATGCCCCCCTGCCCTGGCACCCAGGGAACCAGAGGCTGCACCCCCCACCTGGCAGGGCTTGACAAGGTGGGACTGACCGGGTCTGGATCTAGCCCAATGAAGGGGGGGGGGCGCCCAGGTTTGGGTCTCAAGCGATTTTGAGGTGCACATGGGTGGTTGAAGACTTGACTCTCAGTTCCATGGTGCACCCCAGACCCTGACAGGAGAAAGATTTTTATATATATTTTACTAATGTTCTTTAATCCCTGACACTTCTATTATAGAGAAAGGGCAAATAGCAATATTAAAATATTTCCTCCAATTAATCCCCTTTTAATGTGCATGAATTTCATGCACTGGGCCACTAGTAGAAGATAAATAAACCCCAGAAACCTGCTTCCAGACAGCCTTGCTGGGATGTTGGGTCAATGGGAGCTGTGGGCAGCTTGAAAGCCTGAAAACGACCCTCAGCCTCGCACCCAGGCTGCCCAGGCACCCCAGTAGGGACCCAAAACCTGAAGGGACTGTGGGCAGCCTGAAAACGGCCCTCAACCCCTCTCCCAGGCTGGCCACACCCCAATGGGGTGAGGGTCCACACTGGGGGTCTTGGCCAGCCTGCAAACAGCCATCAACCCCTCACCCAGGCTGGCCAGGCACGCCAGCTGGTAGACATCCCCTGAGGGGTCCCAGACTGTGAGAGGACACAGGCCAGGCTGAGGGACACCCTGAGTGCACAAATTTTTGTGCACCAGGCCCCTAGTATCTATATAAATGAAGTTTAAAGGTAGTAGCAATGATTCCTTCTTTTCATAGTGTCTAACTGGCATAAGGAAAAGAGTACTTTGTGGTATTTCTTGATCTATATTACTTATAATCCAGTCTAATCTGTCCCCATATGCTTTCCTTCAATCTGTGACCCAGCTTAATGGGGTTCTGCACCTTTTGACATCTTGAAATTGACTCATTTATGACCATCTGACCTCAAACTTGACTTGCTTTTTCTGTGTAGTTTTTATCTCCTTCTTTTCTCCTCCTGGTGACCTCTTTTCACACATTAGTCATTGTTCAACTCTACTCAAGTCTCTATCCACCTCACAGAGAGGTTCTCCTCTTGTGTCCCAGTTCCTGCACAGTTCCTTGACAAGCCACCTTGACTTTCACCTGATAATTTCCACTTAATTAACACTGTTCAAAATCCTACTGTTATATTACACATTTTGAAAATTAATGCTCATTTGGAAGAGATCTGAATTTGCTTTAATAGTTTAATTCATTGCATTTAATATCTCATTAGTTCAAAAGAGAGATGTCAGCTGGTTTACCCTGTCTTCTAGGTTCCAGTTATGACCATCACATTCTTCTCTTTAGTAAGTAAACTTAGTATGATTTATGTCTGAAGCTATGCATGTATGACATTAAATAATCTTATTTAAATAAAGATTAAATAATATTTCTCCTTTTTTCTCATATAAAATATATATGAGAAATATATCACTTGATATCTATTACATAGGAAGATGTGCACATACTCATATATACAAATTAAAGTATGTATACTTTCTAAACTATACATTTTAGACAGACAATATTAAAAACTTTTTCTTTTCACAAAAGGCAGGAATGTTACTTTTGTTTTAAATAATAAGATCATATTCATTTATATTTAGTAAAGGATAATTTTGGAAGGTAATAAAACTAAAGAATAATTTTGACTATGATATGCCACTAAATCCTCTGTAATGGCTTTGGCATAAATCAATGTTAAACGACATACATACAATCAGGAAAATATTTAATGTATTATTAATTAAGATTAATTACAGGAACACATCAACAAGCTTTAGTTTTCATCAACATTTATTTCTCAAGTGCACTAGTGGAAAAGATAAAAGCAGCTGATGATTGTCAATAGCATTGACTTTTCACTAATGGACATGGGTCTCTTCACTCTGCTGATTAGTGTACTTTCCTCCGGAGGGAAATGCTTACTTCCCTTTACACTGAGGACATCCTTCAGAAGATTTGGCTACAGAGGGGATTTCCTTTTATAGAGATGGTTCTTTCTATGCAGTAAATATGACTGTTTAGTCAATCAATCAATCTAATTACATTGATTGACCATCTAACAGGAAACAATGCAGGCAGTGGCATCCCCAGCCTGTGGATGTTTCTATGGGCACAGAAGTATTTCCATGCTTCCGTGGCAAGTCTCAGTGTGTTTATAGGATGATCTTGTTATAACGGCCCACATTACTTTATGAAATAGATGAGCTTTTTGCAAACTGAATTGTAACTTTATTGGAAAAACTTACCCTTTCAAGCAATTTTGGTGAAAATCATTGTAGTGCATAAATGAGACTGAAGGAACTTTGTGTAATATAAATGGAAGCATTTAAAAAAATAATTTCAAAAATTTTTATTCACTCTCTTTTTTTAAATACTGGAAGTTTATAAACAGAACTATATTTTCCTTTCTATTTTTTGATGGTGGTGTGCATGTGGGGTTTCTTTTTGTTTGTTTGCTTAAATTGAAGGCTTCTGTTGGGAATCCTATCTAATAAAGAGAGAATATGCTAACTGATCCTCACGCCATCACAAATATGGCAGTGCCCACAGCCAATAAGGAGGGAATATGCTAATTGACTGCCATGTCCTCAAAGATGGCGGCACCCACAGCCAGAAGATGGCGATGCCCAGGCTCCTCAGTCTCACTGGGGTGGCAGGTGCGTGCCTGCCTCCAGAGACCCCCAGTCCCCTCAGCCCTCCAGCTGCCCAGGGCTGGCCTGAGATGCAGGCAAACCTCAGATGTTGGCTGCCCAGCTGTCCAGGTAACCAGGGTCATCTGAGGCTTGTGCTGCCGGCAGTGGCAGCAGCAGAGGTGTGATGGGGCATCTCCTTCCACCCATGACAGCCCCCAGGCTGTGAGAGGGGGCAGGCCAGGCTGAGGGACCCTCCCTCCAGAGCATGAATTTTCATGCACCAGGTCTCTAGTAATTTATATAAAGACTATGCATTTATATTAAAAAATTGATTGCATTAAGGGAAGAATGTGTCTATTCTTGTATCCCCAGAGCCTAATGTAGCAATAGACTACATTAGTGAATGGAATAAATGGATAAATAGAGCCTCAATGAAGTTAATGATTTTATCTATTCAAAAAGAAGAAAGCACTAGAGCAGAATAGAAAAATCACCTCAACTAAATGAGATTCTATTTCTCATATGTAAAGTAAGCTTGTTGAATTAGATTATATAGGAGGGACTAAACTGGTAGTTACATATTTTCAGAAAACTATAAGAATACAAATGCTCATAAAAGGGCAGAATAACAATATTTAATAGTCATAATAATGAATTAAAATTTCATTTATAAACATAGGGTTAGAAAAAATATTTTAGCTAAGATCTGATTTAATTGGGCTTAGAGTAGTCTTTCTATTAATTTGCTGTACTTTCTAATTATTATCATACTATTCTCACAGTTTTAATGGAATTCACCACAAATAATATGTTCTCCCGTGAATATTAGGTCACGCCTCCTTAATTATTAAATTTTGTGATATTCCAAGGAGAAATAATATTGAAGCATATGTTAATGCTTTTAAGGTTAGGTTAAATAAATGTCTTCTTGTCAAAAAAGAGATTGCATTATTGTCATTCCAGAATAAGGTTAATTGAGAATTAAGTTTCTATTTTAACTTTACAAGATACAATTAGAAATTATATTTACATAAGAGTTGTAAATTATTTGTCTTTCAATGCAATACTGCTTGACTACAAATAGGTATGCTGATATAATTCAAATTCTATGAGGACAGACTATATAGTACCCAACCTCAGTTTGCTTAATGTAAGATACTTTTTATTGTATTCTATTCAATATATAACCTGTGTGTTTTCAGCTTATGCATTATGCAGCTCAAGGATAGTGGATTTTAAATGCTCTTTGTATAAAAAAATTATTTAAAGGTAAACGATTGAGACTATTTTGCTTTTTAGACTTTCCCAGTTAGTTTCATCTGATAGCTATAAAGGGATTAAGATTCTTATGCCAACCCGCTGAGCAGTGCTTGAATGTGATTCTTTTGTAGTTGGGAAAAAACACTTGGGTGATATTTTCAGATGAATAAAGACATTGACTTAAAAACACAATTGCATAAACATGATGTAGAAGGCACAAAGCTGGGGAGTCAATTCAACACTTCCATTTAACTCCAGCCTTTATCTTTTATATTTGTTCTAAAAGAGCATCACATAAGAACTCCCTATCCACAAAGAATTTGTCCACATTTAGATTTCAAGCTATAGACATAACCATTTCATTTCACCATTCAGCTCCTTGCTTTTTTTTTTCTATTTTGGAGTGTGCTTTAATTTTCTTTCATTATTATGATGGGTCAGAATGAACAGAACAGTGATTGAAATAAAACCACATTTTACAAGAAAAGGTCGTGCAATTAGCTGTTGGATTGACAGTGGTAACTATGGAGGCAACATCCTTACTAGGTTTATCACAGAAATCCATAGAATGAATGATCACGACATTTATCCAAAGAAGATAAAACAAATGCCACGGACATAATTCAGAATGCTGCTCTGAAGAGGCTGGAGGCAAGCCAAAGTTTGAGAACATGTAAGCCATAACGGAAGAAAGGGATGATGAAAAAGCCCTGATTCAAACTGCGATGACCTGGTTGGACAGGCACACATCTGGCTTAACAAGCCTACTGGGTTTTCCTCAAGATTAAGGTATTACAATGCTAAAACAAGTTAGAAAAAACCTGAGTTCTGAAAAGTTTAGCAAATCCCAGAGATCAGTATTATTGGGTGAATAAAAAAAACAAAACATTGAGTGGATTTAAGTCTAGAAAATACTACTGGGCTAACATAAATCAAAAATCAAAATGAGCCCTGGCCAAGTGGTTCAATGGTTAGAGCATTGGTCCAGGCACTGATAGTCCAGGGAAAGGAATACAGCACAATGATGTTTTAAAAGCTTCGTAATGGAATGTATTACCTTAAAAACAGACCACAAATGTATTTGTGATTTAAATCTGTTCTAGTGAAGCCTCAATTAATGTATTTAGCATTTTAAAGGACTTTAAAGGGTGACCTAAACTAATTATTAAACCTATCTAGTCTCCTCAGTCATGAAAATGAATATGGGGATAGAGAAGGATGGAATCACTTCTTTAATGCAAAAGCTAGTTGGCCACACGTGGAGGATATTTCATGCAAGTGTAATAGGTAGTTATCTTTAACTATAGAACGAGCTACTCCCAAATGCTGTCTAATAACCAGTTATTTAACTCATAGTTCTGCAAGTCTGCAATTTGCTTGGGTTCAGCTGGGCTTTTCTTTTATCTTTTATTTTTTTTCTTTTAATTCAAGGTTCCTCTTGCATTTGCAAAGAGCTGCTGAGTTCCTAGGGGCTGGCTAGTTTATGGTGACTTTGGCTGATAAGTAGGGTGAAATCGAACCTCTCTACATGAGTTCTCACCCTCCCTCCAATAGGCTAGAACTGGCATTCTCTTTTCCCAGAGGGGACATGAAGTATAGGAATGAGTTTATTTAGTCTTAGACTCAGAACCTGCTCTATGTCACTTATGCCACAAAAGCAACTATAAGGCCAATCCAGATTCAAGAGGTGAAAACTAGACTCACTAGTTTTGTGGTCATTTTTTGTACTCTTCCATGATGGTTGTTAGAGTGGAAACTTCTGAATCATTCCAATCCTCACTGCCTATGTTTCTGTGAAAGTAACAGGTGCTACCTTGCTCTATGGTCACCTAATTCTTTACATATTCTCACTCCCATTTTGCTCTTTGTTTTCTATGTCTGAAGTGATAGCTCAGTTAGTGTCAATTCCATGGGACTGGGCTTAGTGCTGGCACATCTCACCCAGAACTGTGAACAAACTAGAGCAAAGTTGCCAGTCAGGAGAGAGTTACATTTTTAAAAAAAAAGGTCTAATTAGTTTTCTAAAAATATATCAGGTCTGAAGGGAATACCAGAAACTAAGTTATGAAGGGCTAGGAAAGCAAGAACTAAAATTCAAACATGATAAGTCACTGCCCAAGGCCAAGGTGAGTAATGTTAATGAAAAAATTTATTTTCTACATTCAAAGGCTAAGGAATTGAATGAGCATTATTACTTTACTAGAGGCCTGGTGCACAAAAATTTGTGCACTCAGCGGGCGGTGGTGGTGGGGTCCCTCAGCCTGGCCTATGCCCTCTCACAGTCTGGGGTACCCCTCGGGGATGTCCACCTGCTGGTGTGCCTGGCCAGCCTGGGTGAGGGGCTGATGGCTGTTTGCAGGCTGGCCAAGCCCCCCAGTGGGAACCCTCACTCCATGGGGGTGTGGCCAGCCTGGGTGAGGGGCTGAGGGCCACTTTCAGGCTGCCCACAGCCCCTTTAGGGTTCGGGTCTCTACTGCGGTGCCTGGCTGGAAGCAGGTATCTGGGATTGATTTAACTTCTATAATTGAAACTTTGTTGCCTTGGTCCCCCTCCCCCCCCCCCACTTGAAGCCTGGGTTGCCCCTGGAAACCCAAGGTCCCAGCCAAACAGGTATTTGGGGTTTATCTTCTATAATTGAAACTTTGTAGCCTTGAGTAGAGCTCAGGGCCCACAGGGCCCTGGCTTCCTCCATTGCCCAGGGCAACTCCAGCTCCATGGTTGCTGACATCTTAGTTGAGTTAATTTGCATATTTTCTCCTGATTGGTTGGTGGGCGTGGCTTGTGGGCATGGCTTGTGGGTATAACAGAGTGAGGGTTAATTTGCATATTACTCTTTTATTAGATTAGATTAATCAATACAGTATCATAATAATCAGTAGCATCTGTTAAGAACTCACTATGTGACAGAAAAACTACCTTAGTTTAACCTGAAGGCAATCCTGTTATGTAGACACTATTTTAAATCCAATTTTATACAAGAGGGAGCTGAGGAGAAGAGTACCCTGCATTATAGCAAAAAATAAAAATAAAAATTCTTTTACACAGCTGGTAAACCATAGAGCTAGAATTTGAACTCAAGACAGCCTAGCTCCAAATATTCTGCTTTGAACCACAATAGTATATGGTCCCTCAAAAGAAAGTTATAGTTGAAAGAAATATTAGAGCTCATCCAGTTAAATTCCAGAATGGTTAATTAATAAATTAAGGCAAATTAAATATTAATTTAACTAGTGTCAGAATTGGAGCTATAATCTAGTTTAGGTTATATACACACCAACCTTGGAAGGAATTTTTACACTATATATGTATATCTAATGTATACATAAATATATCGTTAAATATATTGATCTAAAAATATGCTCATTCTTTGTTGTTACCCAGCAGTGTTGACCACATTCTGTTCGATAAACTCTTTTTCAAAATAAATAATCAGACAAAAATAAGTAAAATGTTTCTTTAGGTTTTTAGTTTTTTCCCTACCAATCACTCCATGTTCCAATTACTTTACATAACCCACCCTTCCAAATTATGCCTTGCATTTCCATTTCTTAGGTAAAAAAGATTGCCCAGTATCTTCTCCAATCCTATCTCCTCCCTGCTATCCCCAACATCCAAAGCATGCTTTACCTTCAGAGCCCAATTTTAATGCCCTCACCCTTTTTGTGAGGAGATTAATCTCATACTCCCTCTTCTGCGTTGATTTCCTGGAGCACAGCATTCACCAAGTTTGCACATAGAATTTATGTTGCCTGATAGTTTTCAGGGTCCTACACAAAATGTGAGATCCTTGAAAGCAGGAGCTCTGCTTTGTGTTTCTTCATATCCCTGGTGCACAGTATATTACTTCCCACAAAATACCCACTCCAAGGTTTAGTGAGCAGACTCATTTATGAGAACAGACCTTTTTTGGAACATCTGTGCACAACTAGGTACACTGTTGCAAATCTACCACTCTACAATTAAACATTAGATTGCAAGTACAACCTATCTGATGAGCATATCCATTAAAAAAAAAAAGCCCTGCCAAAGAGGCACCCTATGCTAGAAAACCCAGTCTGTTAAACCTTTCCTGGCCTTTCTAAAGGTCTTCTTCCTGGTCTTTCTAAACCACATAATGTAGGTAGGAGAGGAGTTGAACAAAGAATTGCCTATTTCCTTAATATTCTAGAATGTGAACTGTTAAGACCATTTTTGTGTGAAAGGAAAGGATAAAGCTGAATAGAGAGCCAACACACTGTATATGGGTTGCCATTTTCTGTACATTGCAAGCAACAGCAGTGACAAGGACACAAATATTAATGAGTTCCCTTTCACTGAAGCCATCCAGCCACCACTCTCACATTCAGAGCAGTGGGATTATTACACTATTATAACATATTTATATGTGAATATTTGCAAACACTCAATGTAGGAAGAAAAGCAGTCAGTGGAATGCTGCATAACTGAAAAGGACACGGTCATCTTTCTTTCCTACAAGATTTATGGCCAAGCATTTTTTTCAGAAATTTGCAAAAATTCATTAACTATGTATTCAGAGACACAATCTGGGTCCCTCCATATGACAGTGATATCTCTACTTATTAAGTGAGAAGTTTCTTTGGCAATGCTTATTTTTTTAGATGAAGGGCTACATTTTCTGTCATTCCACCTTAACAGGTTGCCTTAGACAGCACTGTATCACATTATGTTTAAGAAAATAGTAATTTTAACTTACAATTCATTTTGCTAGGGAGTAGCAATTCAATTCACATTGATTTTGAGTAAACTTTTACATATCCATCTGATCCATTTTAAGCTGGGTTTGAACAAATCAATGCATCTCTAGCATCAACATGCACTAAGTAATCAATGGGCAAGGAACATCATTATTTACTGCTCAGTAATTGTGTATACATTCAAATAAAATATTATAAATTGTGCAAGGCCATCTTGCAGGAAGAACAAGTGACCCATGAATTACAACCCGATTGTCTTCCTTAGAAAAGTCTTACAAGTGAAGCAGAAAATTTTAGGAATTTTACCAGGAAAGTAAAGAGAAGGCCCTAAGTCTCACAGTTGCCTAGTTAGTCCCCAAATACTGAGGCAGTGGTCAACTTTCTGATGATCTTTGAATCCTAGGAACCCTCTAGTTGTAAACAGTAGCATCATGGTTCCAGACAGCTATAGTTTTTGTTGGATTATTATCAGCTCCTGTGCTGATCTAGTCTCTGCCCACCTGCTCAATACTGGCTCTGAATTCCCACTTTAATTATCCTTCTGTTGTTTGAACTTGGAATACAGAGTTGGTCTCACTAGTACATGCATCTCACTCAGCTCTCCCTCCTGGATTATAGGTTAGACTCGTTCTACCACTGATCCGTTTTCAGGGCCACCTTGAACAGGCTATTTGGTCTGGTTCCAACTCCACGTGAACCCTCTCATCTCTGGTACCACTAGCTACCTGGTTGTTGCTTAAGCTCCCCTGTGAAGGGTAGGGAAGGGGAGTTGAATACAATCAGTAAAAACAGCAGTAAATGAAATACCTTGTTATTTGAATTCTCTACACTGTAGTAAGCCAGACTCACAAGCAGCAGGACAGATAAGCCCAGGTTCTTGCAGCATAGCATAACCGAACAGATGGTCTGTCAGGAAATTGCCCATCAAAATTTGTTCTGTCCTATTTTATTAGAGTTAGTCAGGCAAGGAATGCAGATTGAAATAAGAAATGGACAAAAAATAGGATCTGTTTTTAGTAAATTTCAGCGTTTTAAAAATTCATAGTACCATAAATGCAGGCCACTCATTTCTTCATTGTAGCCTCTTGTAGACTACAAGACCCAGAGACTGCACTTAGCAAGTATCTAAGTAGTAATGTTAGATGCATAAACCTTAAAATGATGTAAAGGAAAATGGAAAAGTGCCTTGTTCAAAGATCATGCAAATTTGTAAATCAAATCAATTAAAGATATATTTGGGAAGATTTATTTTTTTAATGCTGAAAAGAAAAAAAGTAAACAAGACCAAAACAGCAGCCATTATGATTCTTACTTGCAACATTTTGTAACTCTTCCTATTTTTGGAGAAAGTTACTATATTTCCTGGGAATGTCAAATTCAGTGATTTTGAACCTCAATATTTTCTTATATAAAGCACTGTTGTGCAGAACTGTGAACACAGTTCTATGGATGCATACAGAATTAGCTTAGAATAACAAGTGATCTCTCAGTTTGCTGTTCTGTAACCGAAGCATTCAGTAAAATGAAACCAACTCTGAGTTCACATAATGAGGATAGAGAAAAATATTTTTGGAAGTACCAAAATTCACCTAAAATAAATCATCCCAGGAAAAAATTGACAGATTTTTCCAAGATGAGCGATTCACTAAAATAAATAAGCGGGAAGAAAAATCCCATCGGAGATAACTGGATCTCTCTCCCCTGGTAACAGAAGTTGCTGCTTGGAGGAGCAGCTTTCTTGCTGCTAATGTATATATTTAGAGCACCGAGTAAATTATGTCGGGACAAAGCAAAGCAGAAGATGATTTCAAGAAGTCAAGTATTGCATAAGCACATGTAAAAACATTCACATTCTCCAGAAATATGCACTGTTTGTAAGGGCACAGTCCACTTAAAACTCAGATATACTCAAAATTTGTTGAGATGAGTAAGTTAGAACCTCGATGTAGAGGACCAAAGAACAATTACTAAGTTTAAATAAGAAAAGTGAAAACAGTTTTTTAGTTCTATTTCATTTGACCATTTAGTCAGTCGTCTATTGATAATGCCCATTTGAACATAACAGAGGTGCACATTGTCATTTTTTATTCTCAGTAAGACACTCTGGAAAACCAATCCTTTCTATCAATCCCTGCCATTGCTTCAGTTGAATGTCAAATGTGATTAATACTGGGGTGTCAGTGTCCTGACCATGCCATTGAACCATCAGTTATTCCCGGACCCATATTCCCATGGCAGGTCTAATATGTGTAACTTTGCTACAGTGACAACATGGAAGACCAGGGTGTTTGCTTAGTTCTCTAACGTCAAAGTCAGCCATTCCCCACCAAGCACCAGGTTGCATGGTTGCCTCCTGCCAGTGAGAAATCCCAGCTCACAAAAGAAGTGCATTCCTTTGGTGATGGGGAGGTCAGTAGGGGCTGGGTGGAGGGGAGTAGAGGAGGAGAAATGGGAGATATCTGTAATACTGTCAAAAATAAAAATATGCATGTTTTAAAAATAAGTAAAAAATAATAGAAGGGGAAAAAAGAATTTGCATCCTGAAGTATCAGGAGCACAGTGCTTCCTACAATGAGCATGTAGTCAAATGAGAAACCGAAATACATGTGGAACCCCAAGCCAGACAGTCAACTCTATTAAGGCTTCAATAACTCACATGGCACATTTAGGCAAAGGCTATTACTCTCATCAGTAATACAAGAAAACAGGTATTAGTGATACAACTTAGAAGATGCACTGCCAAAAATTAATCATGATGCAAGAATGATTTAAAGCACTTTTTGACTCTCCTAGAGAGTTACAGCTGGAAGGGATCTCAGTGAGTGCATACGTTTGACGTGGAGATGAAGCAACTGATTTGGCCTCAGAAAATAATGTACCCAAAACTATGTTGCATGGAATACATATAAAGGCAATTGGAAGATAGATCTATTTTATCTAATTCCCAGTACAATGCTCTTTTCAACCTACTGCCTGAATTTCCGTACCTCTATTTCTTTTCAATCAAACCTCCAGATTAATAAAAAACAGGTTTGCCAAATATCCATATTAGTAAAGATAATATAAGACAACCAAAGCTTTTCTTAAACTGAGATACCTGTATCACTACTAGAAAACAATTATTTATAGGTGCTATATACATAAATTTATATGTTAAGTGGATAGCTGCGTATATATTTAATATGCATCAATCTATAATTTCATAGTTTAAGACTCTGTTAAATCATGAAATTTAAAATCAATTTAAAGAAAAAATAAACATACTTTAGGATATGGCAAAAGTAATGAAAGAGGTAAATTAATGACAGAGTTTGGGAAATATTGATCTAAATTAAAATATATTGGACATTTAAATTGAGAATAGTGGTTATTTTCCAAAAGCTGCACCAGTAATGAGATTTCCTAACTAGAATAATTTTGTGTAAATGATAAAATACTTCACTTAAATATGAAATGAGCTAGAATACTTCATGATATTCACTCTACAAAGTATTTTTCAACATAATTTATTCCATATGCATTGCTTTATTGCTATAATGATTTCAAGAAAGGATTAAAAAGCACTTTTTTTATGGGTCTAGATTTCTCATAACTAAAATCCAATCTGAGCAAATTGAAAACTAGCAATTGTCACATTGTTAAGTGAAAACATAGGATTCTTTAGTCTAGATTAGAAATTTGGAATAGCACATCAGAGACCTATTTCTTCCTTTTCTTTTCTTACCCCCAAAGAGTGAAAGGGAAATCTATTTAATAGTAGTTAGATTTAAATTGTAGTTAGATTTAAGTTTACTTGATTAATGACAGAAAGCTAATAGAAAAAATTGTAGATACTTTGTGGAGAATAAATCAAACAGATTTGAATCCAATTCTGAGAGTCTTTGCTCAAAATAATAATAGAATGCCGATCAAATGGAAGGCACTAGAATTTGTGTTTCACAAATTTAAGGAACAGCCTGGCTGGTTTGGCTCAGAGGTTCAGCATTGACCTATGAACCAGGA